>VMDR010020072.1:0-17838 GCA_007922815.1 Macrotus californicus
ATGATTTATGTAATGATGGTGCTGGCATAATTGGTTATTCATATGAAAAAATGTAGACTTATAGCTTGTTCCATTTATAAAAATGAATTGTAGATGTTTTGGATAGAAATGTAAAATAAGTAAGTGAATATAATATAAATAAGAACAATAAAACATATGTATTGAAGAATCTTTCTTATCAGATAAACATTCAGGAGACGTAAAGGATAATATAGACAATAACTCATTCAACAAAGATTTACTGAACATCTACTCTGTGACTGGCCCTATTCAAGATGCTAGTGATTCTCAAAGAAGACAGATGCATGCCCAGCTTCTCATGCAGTGCACATTCTAGTAATGGAGGCCAGGCAAATAACAGGATAATGTAAGTGAGTGATGTGTTTGGAAAGATAGCAACCTTGGAGTGTTACAGAATGAGCATAAGCAAGGGGTAGGCTGCTATTTTGCACAGCATGGCCACAGAGCCCTCTCTGTCAAGATGGCATTTGAGCTGAGATGTAAATGATGAGAAAACCATACAAAGGTCTAGGAAAGGACATTCCAAAAAGAGAAAATAGCAAGCCAAATGTTTCTGCAAATGCAAAGTGTGGCATATCACATACAGAACTGAAAGCCATCCACTGTGGTGAGCAAGAATGTAATGAGTGAGGAGATCGGTCAGGAAGAGAAGGGAGAGGTACTCAAGAGCTACAGTTTTCAGTCAGTCTGGCAAAGGGGGTTGAGTTTTATTTTAAGGGCAATGGGTAGCTTTCAGAGTTTTGAGCCTAAGAAAATTGTTCTGATTTTATGGTAAAAATATTATAATATTACTCTGATGTTGGCAGAATGAATAGTATGGGACAAAAATAGATGAAGAGAAGCCAGTTTGATTGGATATCACGCGAAGTCAGAGAACAGCAGGTGATGCTTTGGGCTAGAAGGGTAACAACAGATGTGGAGCAAAGTAGACAGACACGGACACATTTTAGAGTTAGAGGAACAGACTTGGCTGAAGGATCCAATGAAGAGTATGAAAGAAAGAGAAAAGAAAGATGATGGCTAAGAATTTGGCTTGAACAATTGAATGGATGAGTGTGCCTGCTGTCTACTGAGACGGGGAGGGACAGGCTGGGGTGCATGGCACAGACTGCAGAATTCTCTTCTGGGCACGTGAAGTGTGAAACGCATATTCACTTTCTAAGTGAAAATGCTTAGTGGGCAGTTACATATACTGGTCTAGAACTCAAGAATCAGGATTGGAGACACACCCTTGGGAAACATCTGTATAAAGACGATATTTAGATGATATTTAGCCAGAGGACTAGACGAGACCACTAAGGGAGAATGTACACACAGAGGAGGTCATAGGATCTTTCTTACATAAAACTGTAAATGTCTGTGCACAGCAAACATGAAAAGGTGGAACTTTGAAGGTTAAACTGGAAAAATATGTTCAGTATAATCAAGTCAAGGGTTAATATCTAAAAGAGCTACTATAAATCAATAAAATATAAATGAGCCAATAGAAAAAAAGAAAGAATGAAGGATATAAATGGGCCTTTTGTAGTAGAGGAAATCCAATTGGCCAATAAATACACATGCAGATGGTCAACCTCATTAGCAGTCAGGGAAATGCAAATTGTAACGAGTGGGTATAATTTTTCACTTACCAGATAGGCAAAAGTTAAGGAGAAATTAAGTCCCTTGCTGACAAGGATTTATGGAAGTGGATACTCAGAAATTGCTATTGGGAGCATGGATTTTTCCAGAATTTTGGGAAATATATTTGGCCTTATGTGTAATTAAATATTCATATACTCTGTTCTAGTGATTTTCAATTTTGAGAATCTATTTTAAGTGCTTAAAGACTTATTTATCAAGATGTCAATTATAATATATTTTTTAGATTGGCAAAATAAGTTGACTTTTTATTATAGGGAACAACAGGTGCTCATAATTGGAATATAATGTAGTTATAAAAAGATTTTTAAGACATTTACAATAAATTTGTTTTTAAAAAATAAACTTGAAGGCTGTTTAAAAATAAAACCCATAATGTAGGTGTATATGTATGAGCGTGTAACACTGGTTAAAACAATGTGATATCAAATAGGCATATTTATTCTAATCTTAGGAGTCTGAGGTTGTGGGTAGGTAATTCATTACTTTTATTTATTTTTATATTACTTGAATTATTGAAACAGCAATGTATTGCCTTGCAATTAAATATAAACAATCATTTAAGCAGGTAAAGTATAAGGTTTTATTTTTCAAGAAAGAGGGACAAATGCATTTTCAAAGCTGTTTGATATTCAGAAATCCCTCTGGTAATTTTCTGTTACTGTGACATGCACCTTCTATTTCACTGCACTGAGCACTGTTGACATAGAGGGGAGGATGTTAACAAAAAGGGAGAGAGGCCATTTCATTCTTTATAATACTTCACAGTCTTTGTCCATCTGTGAGGAAGTTTGCCTGTGTGCACAGTTGGACTCCATGAAGAAAAATATGAGGCCTGAAAACTAGTTTGCAGTTGTGCGATGGGTCCTGAAAGGGTTATTAAAGAGACATCTCGTAATGAGGTGGGGAAGTTGCTGCACAGACCAACCGATGGGCATACTAGGTTTAATAACTCTGTAAAGAAGTCAGGTACCAAGAAAGAGAAGAGCAGCTTGCAATTTTAACCTATACAGTTGCCTACCAATGAATTCCTCCCAGCCCCAAAAAGAACAACTCAACACAAATACCAAGTATATTTAAATTCTTAAAAGTTTTAGACCACTTATGAAGATAAAATGCTCTCCTAGTAAGTGTAATATATGCCAGACTAATCAAAATAAAAGCAGATGACTCTAATGAATTGTGTATTGCTAGAGAAAAAGAAAGACCTTAAAGTGTCCTTTATTTCCCCTTATACTAATTGAATGCCTATTGAGAAAGCTGTGAACATTTAACCATTGGAAATAAAAGCCATATGTATTTCTGGTAAGAACAGAGGCATATGTATGCTTGTTTACACAGAAAGTGGGACTCTTCATGGCACTTAAAAAGATAGACTATAATAACAGGCCTAGGGCCATAGCTGCACTTACCTGCCTGGAAGTGTGCCTAGGTGGAGAGATGTTGTCCTTTTTCTACTTTGTAGATAGGTCATTTGTACTTGCTGAATTTGACGGGAGGTCTTGTTTACCGCTCTCTACATTGTCTTTAGAATGTGCAGAAGGCAAAGAGTCACAGTCGAGGAGAACTGGGAGCTGCATAATTGAAGTTGGTGTGGATATAAACAGTACCCTATCCAGAGGCAAAAAACAAAATAAAAATAAATAAAGTAAAATGGAAATAGCATGGGCTCTAAATTCAGAGAGGAAGTCTAGGCGTGCTGCTTGGGCTCTTCACTTTCAGAAATGAAAGCAGAGAGCTATATGCACTGAAGTTCTTTTCTCCCTTGTCAAGGGCGTCAGGCCATTGCGCAGGAACCACGGTCATCAAAACATTGCGGGATTAGCTGGCCTTGCTCTTCCATGCACTTGTTATTGTAACAGGAGACTTACTCCACAGATGTTTTTTGTGTTGGACCATTCTGGGTTTGAATCCTGGCTCTGCCACTTTCTAGCTCTGTGACCTTGAGTGAGTTGTTGACTCACTCCTTGCCTTTGTGCCTTTGTCTCCAGAGATGGATAGTGAGCGGAACTAATTCGCATGTAGAATAATGTATCTGAAACATATGTCTCCAGAGATGGATAGTGATTCGGAACCAATTCTGATGCAGAATAATATATCAGGCCCTTTGTAATAGTAATCACAATAGTAGTTAATAACAATGATGAAGTTACTGAGTATCTTTGGCCTAAGTGCTTTACACTTGTTAAATCCTTTCATGTTCACAACCTTATAGTATAAATACTTATGAAAACAATAATTTATTATCCTCATTTTATAGAAGATGAAGCGTTCCCTTAAGGAAGGATCATATGGGAAGTTACACAGCCAACATGTAGTGGAGCCAGATTCCACTTGTACCCCTCCCTGATCCTAGAGTAAACAATCAATGTGTAGATATTGGCCTGAACTCTCAATAGTAATCATGCCTTTTCAGTCTGCCAAGTTGATTGGCATGCATTTCAGATCAGGTCAGCTTTCAGCAGGACAGATGTCATTTACGAATCCTCACTGTTGCTCATGCCACATGAATTTCTGTGTTCCTACGGCTGTCTGTGTGCAGCAGGAAAACTCAGCTCTTGAGCTGAAAGGAGACAGAGTGTTCCTGTTAGAGAGCACGAAGACCCACTGCAGAGCAGTTCACAGAGGCAGCGGTCTTATAAATAATCTCCACCCTGGCACGAATACAATCAGAGGGGATCCCAGGTGAATGATGTTAAAATCTGGGAAAACAAGACAGATGGACCGTTTGCATCAAAAGGGCTCCTGGGCACAGGTACAAAAAATTATGCAAATAGTTGACAGAAAGTGCAAGTCTGTTCAAGATGTAATTTTATAAGCTGATGAAGACCCAAGCAGGAGAAGGTATACTTTGGGATTTTGAAAGTTCTCTTTGGTACCACCTAGCCATTTTTCTCTGCCTGGTTTAAAAAATCATTTCCATTTGTTCAACCTTTGAATGTCCTTGCTTTTATGAGTTACTTTAAAAAAAATTTCTGACACAGTAAAGCAGAAATCTTTTCTTCTAGAGTCTTACACTCAGCTACCTGCTAAACTGCCCGTCTCCTAAAATGTGCTATGCAGGCAAGTCACAGACAGCCTTGGATAAGAAAACAAAATCAGATTATATATTAAGGCCAAAAGGTGTACTTTGAGTATGAGGGTAAAGATAGTTTGAAGAAAAATTATTGTATATAAAAGATAAGTAACGCAAACAGCACAATGATGCAGTAGTGGTTATATTATTGTCAGACAAAATAGATTTCAAGACAGGGAGTATTACAACAAATAATGATAAAAGGTAATTATGAAAAACATTCAATTCAAAAGGAAGACTTAAAGATCACCAATGTGGATCCACCTAGTAGCAGAGCTTCAAGATGTATCAAACAGAAATTGACAAAACCAGAAGGAGAAAAAGACAAATCCAGAAACATAGTTGGAGATTTTATCACCCTAGATCAGTGTTTGGAAGAAAACTAGACAAAAGATCAATAAGGAGCTTTTCACAAAGATGTTGCCCAAAGCAAAGAAGGAAGCTTTTGCCCCTCCCAAAGTCAAAGCCAAAGCTTTGAAGGCAAGGAAAGCAGTGCTGAAAGGCGTCCACAGCCCCCCATACACACAAATCCACATGTCACCCACCTTCCCACAGCCAAAGGCACTGTGGCTCCAAAGGCCCCTAAATATCCTGGAAGAGCACCACGGAGAAACAAGCTTGACCATTAGTGATGCCGTCATCAAGTTCCCCCTGACTACTCAGTCAGCCATAAGGAAGATAGAAGACAATACACTCGCATTAATTGTGGATGTCAATGCCAATGAGCACCACACCAAACAGGCTGTGAAGAAGCTCTATGACATTGACACAGCCAAGGACAACATCCTGATCAGGCCTGGTGGAGAGAAGAAGGCATATGTTCAACTGGATCCTGACTATGAGGCTTTGGATGTTCCAACAAAATTAGGGTCATCTAAACTGAGCCTAGCTGGCTAATTCTAAATATAAAACTTTATGCTGTAAACAGAAAGATCATTAAGGATATAGAAGATTATGAAAAATATTAAAACCCACTTTTATCTTACCTAATTACATTTACATATTACTAAATATAACTGCAAGATAAAGTCTTTTCAAGTATTGATGGAATTTTCACCAAAAATAGACTGTCAAGTAAATACAAACTACAAAAGGCAAATCTTATAGAATATAATCTCTGATAGCAAAAGAATTAAATTAAAATTCAATTACAATAAGGTACGTCAAAACACCACCATTATTTGAATATTGAACACCATACCTCTAAATAATTCATGGATCAAAGAAAAGACCACAGGGAAACTGGAAAATATTTTAAACTGATACTAAAAAGACATCGTATCACAATTTGTGAGATGCACTTAAAGCAGTGTTAAAAAGAAATTAATAAAGTGCTTATAAATAGAAAAGAAAAAACTATTTTTTCCTCACATTAAATTAGAGGGAAGGGGAGTGAAGGAATGTCAGCCTCCTGCATCCGTGTTCGTAAGTACATTCCGTTGGTCTGGGTGACAGAGAAATCTGCTTGGAGGAAAGAGCTAGACCAGTTGTTTCATTGAAATTGCTTTCTATTCTATGAGTCTAATTCTACAAGTATTTCCATGACTCTTTTGGAATCTGCTTTATGTCAGCTTCATAGCGAAAGTCCCTGACCCACACTGCCCTGCTGTGACTCGGGCCCCACCAAGCTCTGGGGCCAGCCACGGAAAGACAAGAATGTTTAGCAGACTTATTGCAATTCCAGTGGGGCTTAGAATTTAGCATGATCATTAACAGATACAGTTCATATTGGGCCAGAATGTTTCCTTAGATGTCCAAACAATCTTCAAGCTATGCCATTCCCTGTTACTCTTATAGTTGGAATAGCCCTGGGATTCTAGCTGCCCCACCTTTTTCCCCCATTAGCATGGGGGTCCTGAATCCAGTCTACCGGCTATGACTAGTATTTCCCCCTAGATCAGGCCATTTCTTCCCAAAAGGTAGGGAAGGAGGCTAGGACAAAAGGGTAACATCATTGTTGGAAATGGTATAGAAAGATTATCCAAAGACTATGCCTAGTATGATATCCCAGGGTATACAAAACTATTATAGTCTCCTTTTTCTCTTACAGTTGTTTAAGAATCTATTGTGTGCTTAAACAGTATGCACAAATTTGTACCTGGAAGCCACACAGGAATATTTCTGTCCTCTACCAGCTCTTTGACGAGTAGGAAGATGTTTCCTTTCTCACCAGCCAGTGGAACCTGGGGTTGCTCCAGCTGTCCTTTGTCCGCTTCTTTTTCCTGGAAGGATACTCTTGATTGCTCAAGACGTCCCATCCATTGTTGTTGGACAGGCCAGGGGTCCCAGGGCGAGAGTATTGGTCTGTTAACATGTGGGGCCTTTATATCTACCAGACTCTCATGCAGATAGGCTTATGCGTGAGCTCTTAACTCATACTTTCTTCCAGAGCTTTCCCTCCTGTGAAGGAGGTCTGGGTGCATGGCATCTCTTCTGCATTCCGCTGAGGTGTGAAAGTACTCAGGTGTCACACCAGCTGTCAGGGTCGCAGTTAAAACATAGTCCCACCATTCTCATGTCACAATGTTTTTTCCTCCACCAGAAAATCCATTTCTGTGAAGAAATAGTGAAATATATTTACCCTCTGCTTGGCAAACTACATATTTTAAGTGTCGACCGTACAATCCCCATGCCATTTCGGTAAGATATGCAGTGACAGCAAAGTCAGAGCTAGAGATTTTCCTTATTAAAAATTGCTGATTGCTTTTCCTTTCAGTGTAAAAATGTGCACCTTAGATACAAAGCCTGGCATTTGGAATGTAATTAAAACACATTCATTACCTCACAAGTATCCATCGCACACAAAACTAGTTTAAATGGAGAGATAGACTCTAAAAAAAGCCTTTCAAACACCCACGGGAAGTAATCCTATAATTATTTGATAGCGATCAGGGCTAAGAATATTTCATGGGATAGCTTCTCTTTCCTTGATCAATATAGTAATGTTCCTTAAAACATTAAAAATAGCCAGTAATAG
The DNA here is from genome assembly GCA_007922815.1 of Macrotus californicus. Lineage (NCBI taxonomy): Eukaryota > Metazoa > Chordata > Mammalia > Chiroptera > Phyllostomidae > Macrotus > Macrotus californicus. The sequence goes on from VMDR010020072.1 coordinate 7,716, forward strand.
AATAGGTGAAAACAATCCTTGACAAATGAGATCAGTAGTCTATTTCGGAAGTGTTTGTTTTGTCATACGAAAAAGCTGTGAGGCTTTCTTTTCTTTGTTTCTTCCTGTTTTTGCTCTTCAGCTTAAAAATCTGCTTTTAAGTGTGGCACCAACCACTGCATGTCAGTTTACACTGCCTTCTTTGCACCAACACTGCGCGTGGTAGGCCCTGTTGTGGCTATGGCATTGCTGCCTTTCACCATAGGTGCCTCAGCCCTCTGGGTCCCTGAACTGCCTTTGTGGCCTGTGGCTTTTCCGACAGTCAGAAAAGTGGCTTTTCCTTCTTTTTTCCTCTTCCCTTGAATGAGACGGGAAAAAGACTTGCAGCATAGCTAGGTTTATAACGCGGCAGAAGACGAAAAACTGGTGGCTGGTGATTTAAAAGAATAAAGCAACTTTGTCCATAGTTGCGTTTTGGGGGATGAAGTCAGAGACACAAAGCTGGTCACCAGAAGAATCTGCAGATTGTTGAATGCATCAGTGAGTGGCATTTATCTGGAACTGTGGTTTTCTGTATTCTGTTGAAGGTCAGAAGCTTTGAAAAAGCAGACTTGAATCTTCCAGTGGTCACATTCCCCTGACTCTTCTGCTCAGACTGGCTTCTCTCTCACTGGCCACTCTCCACCAAGTCCCCTTCGCTCACTTACATTTCCTTCTAAGCACTGTGGCAATTATTTGAAACCCCTGGATGATGGTTTTTGATTCTTGCCAGAAAACCACTATCCTTAGGAAGAGTAACGCGATAGCGGAGCCTTCTGCATCGTAATGTATTCATATGAGTGTGTTCATCAGATCACTTCGACGATTTTGCTTATATTAACCTTAGCTAGAGCATATTTGAGGGACTCATGAACTTGTCTTATGAATCCCAATGATTTAAGTCTCCAGACATGCATTTCTCCATAGGATATCAATGATCTCTAAATCTTTCCCATGGAGTCACAGATGTGCCTGAATCATCTGGGCAAATGCTTCAGGAGGTCAGATGACAATCCTGGGAAGTGATCCTGCAAATCAAAAGGGTACCCAGGTACCACTGAATCTTAATTCTGCAACATAGCCATTCACCCCCAAGTCCGCAGGTACACTTCTCTGTTTTGTCAATGATCTCTGGCCATTTCTATAATAGGGAGAACAACCCTTAACTTCTCAGTCGGGGTGGATTTTCTACTGTATCAGAGAGGGAGCAGTAACAGTGGATGGAGTCTTCCACAATGTAATTACTTTTTTATGCCTTATAATTTTACACTGTTCTCATTATACTCCACGCTACTCTAACTGACAGTTACACACTGAAGATTTTTATTACATTGCAAAGCACACAGTGTCCTGCTAATCAGAAAAAAACATTACATTTACTCATGGCTCCATCACTTTTTAGCTGTGTGACCTTAGTCAGCTTGCCTAACCTCCCAGAGCCTCACCCATAAAATCAGTATAGTGCCTCTATTTCATACAGCCCGCAGGGCTACGTAAGGTCATGAACAGAGCAACAGCTGACAAAGTATCTGACCCTCAGTAGCCAGTTAATAAATATTAGTTTCCCTACTTGCCAACAGCTATTTTAAAAAAGAGCTGCTCCCCTCCTTTGCTCTCCAGCATGTACTTGTCACATTTCTTTATACTGAAAACCAACATCCCCACCTGCATTTCTGTGAAGGTGCACCTGACTGAAACACGAAGTATTTACTGATACCTGACTCGAACTTGAAACAGTGAAAGCAATGCACCAGCTCCAACAGGGGAAAACTTGAGCAAAGGTTTGATCAAGGACCTAGACCATGTAACCAGTGACTCACTTCTCTCTCCATTCTTAGAACCACTGTCTCATTGTTGACACCGTTCCCAGCAGGCTTTACCCCTGTAATCTGCACATCACTGCCCCTCATCACAGAGACTGCATGTATCTTCATTCGTACTCAATCAGACATAGAAACCCATGTCCCGGAATTGAGTCTCACTGACCTGATTACCTTTAGCCCCGTCATATGCCCACCGTGTCTACGGAATTGGGGTGTGTTTATCAGGAGAGTCAAAGTAGGTTCCACTCCCATAACTACACAGGGGGGATTTTCCTCATCAAACGTCATGGCTTGGATTTTTAAGTTTCTAAGAGGAAGATGAAAGGGGGAATGTGTACTGAGGAAGCTACAACAAATGGCCACCAGCCAGAGAGTGTTCACCATTCAAGCTAACTTCAGGCACTCACTCCTATACCATACAAATGGTATATATTCTCCAGATGCGTGCTACCCTTTCCAGAACATGGATGATACCTCCTTAATCAGAGCTTGCTGAGATCGTCTCTCATTTCTCTCCCTGATAAACTCGTCCTCATTCTCCAACAGAGGGGAGCCTGCCAGATCCATAGCCAGTAGGATTCAGAATTGTGGCACAGTCTATAAAATCAGAATCCTGGATCCCCTTTGTCTGTGTCTCACCAGCTGTATAGGATCAGTCATCATTCCAGTGCCAGAGGACATAATGCTATCTTTCCCACACAGAGAATAAAAATACTCAACAGTGTGCTTGCTATGTAAAAATTGTCCAATAAATTAAATAATGGCTCTTCTTGTCTAATAATAATGAGACAAACCCTAGGGTTGTCTATAAAACATGTTTTCAACTTCTCCAAGAGAAACATCTCAGATTTGCTCCCTTGTCCCTCAGACAAGCACACAAAAATAATTGTTTACAATGTGAGAAGTGAAACATTCCATTTCACTAGTATAAAACTGTAAACCCATGACAGCATGAGGATGCTTATTTTTATATTTACCAGACCACTTAGCATATTAATTTGTATAAAAATGCCTGCAAGCCAACATTTGTTACAGATTTTATCATAAGTGCTTACTTAGCCCATGTTTAGGGGTTGTTGGGCATTAGCAAAATGACACCATCAAGATACTTTGGGTGCTTTCCACTTAACAGAAGGATCAACGAAAATAGAGGGTTGCCTGAGTATGTGAGATGAGGTACTTTCTAAAGGAAGCAGCCTTTTTGTAGTGATGGACGAGCTTGCAATTGCTGGTATGTCTGTCCAGAGAGAAACTGAAAAGGAGGGTGTGTGGTGACTAGAAATATTAAGGCAAAGGGTGGCAACCAGAGAAATATAATGTGCAGGGAAATTGGAAAGGACCACAGAGCTGGCTACAGAGGACAACAGGTTTTACCTGTTAAAATTATGACCAGTGCATCCTTTTGAGAATTTCATTGGTCTTTTATATATTTTTCTTTCATCAATATAACCTCAAATCTATGATGATTTTTCTTCTTTTACTTCGCTGTTGACCAGACTCCTTTCCCTGGTGGCATCATTCCTGCTGTTGGAAAATGAAACCACACACACACACACTTTGACATTTTTATATGATTTGCCAGTAACATTGCAACATTGCTTCCAGTTTCTCCAATACTTCTGCCGTGGCATTTGACATCATCATTCTTATCAAATGCCCCCTTCACATTATCCTAAATTATGCAGGGGTTATCGGAGTATTACGATACTACATCTGCTTTGATTCTAATAAACTCCAAACGAAGAGTGTTAAATCCAAAATGGTCCATACCACGTCTAGAGAAAACACTCATTGTTTTGGGTTCTTTTGGCTACTTCCCAGATCCCCTTACAAACAAGTGGATGTGAATGAAAAGAGAAGATGAAAGGAACACTGTTTAGTCATGGGGCAATGCTAGGAAAGAGGGCTGGGTTAGTAATGTGTAAAGGGGAAGGTGGTAGAAGGAATGATGACAGCTTGAGATGAAACTTCTGAGAATGTTTTCATGCTGTGGATGTGCTTTCTCATGAGTCTGGGAATACCTTGCATTTCCAGGTGCTTAATAAAATACTCTCCTCCCTGCAAAGGTTCCTGATAAGAAATATATCTATATCTATATATGTATATGTGTATGTATATATATGTATATGTATGTGTATACACGTGTATATATATACATACACACACCACAAAGTTCTCCATTGGTTCAATGCCATTAAAAAATGAACAGCCTTCTTCCCATGAGCATTTTAAGGAAATTTCAGAGTAGGAGGTAGTTCATATTAAACCAAGTAATGAGAATTTTTTGTAGGGCTTCGACTCTTTATTTACAATATCAGATGTGTTCCTTATCAGTCATTTCCCTCCATGTTCCCTCATGACTTTGTTTTGGGCACCTAAGCTTCAAGAGAAGTAATCTCAGGGAGAACTAACCCTTACAGAAAGAACTAAAGCCACTGTGAAGCCGAAACTGAGGATCCAAGCACCACCTGGCCAGCGTGGCTACACCAACTTACAAGACTTCTCAGTAGCGTGAATAAGACAATTGGAATTGGACCAGATGAAAAACAGTCCTCCTGTATTTTTGGACCAGTAATCACCACAGACTTCGTATACCTTATCTTTAATCTCCACAATAAAATTCTAAGAGGTATATCTTAGCAAATGAAGAAACTGAGGCTGACACAGTCTGAGCCGTATGCTTAAGTTCACTCAAGAGTAAATAATAAAGCAAGAATTTGAAGCTAGTTCCCTCTGGTGCTGAGAACTCTGGCGCTTTTACTTATTAGCCCTTTGATCACAGAGGAGATAGCTCTATGGCCGTAAGCTGTATCATTATATTCAGGTAAAGTTTCTTGTCTCTCAAAAGAACAGTTCAGAAACTTTAAAAATAAGTATTCATTGACTGCCTCTTTCATGTCAATTAAAGGAACTGAATAAGAGATATCTACTCATTTCTAAAAAGGGAGAAAAAGTAACATTTCATTGCACTTGAGGGACATAAGGGCATCTACTGTAGAAGGTACAAATAAATGTAAAGGTAATTACAATGTGCCATGTCAAAAATTGAATATTAGAAGGACAGTTGTCACTCTGTCTTCATAGTAACTGGCATCAAATGAACTTGAGCCCAGACACTGCTGTTGAAATACTGCATTTCCTATAAAGCCTAGTATTTGTCATGTTGTTAAAGTCAAATTGTTAGGTAATTCACATTATCATCCGCATTGCAAGATATACAATATTTACCTTAAAAATGTTTACTTCACATCTTATAAGTGATTGAAAGCAAGCATCTCTATGGGAAAAGACATGTATCTGTGGTACGAGCTTTGCAGAGAGTCAAGGACTGGGCGCCCAAAGCCGTGGGGCCACTTGGTGGACTGTATAGTTGGCGAAGGGCCAGAGTGCTTTGCAGGCCTTGGGAAACGGCCTCTGAGATTATTCACGTAAGGCAGACAGGTGCTCAGGAAAAGGCAGAGGTCCAAAATAAAGATATTTTTATTATAATTAACAAGGATCAATATAATATCAGAAAATAGAATTAGCAGTTGCAAATAAAAAGGGTAAAAATTCAAAAACCTAAGAGAAATTTGGGAATAATTTGTTGTTGATGTCCCAAAATATTCCCTTCAAGAGGATATCCATGTTAAGCTAATTTGTTCAGAACAGATCATTCTTCGAATGGAGGTGGATGAGGCCGTCAGAGTCCGGGATAGTAGGGTCCTGGTATGGGTGCGGAGGTAGCTGTGGGAGTCCGGGAGTACAACAGAGAGACCAAGCTGTTTCAGGGAGGGACAAAAGCAATCATTTTACAAAGTGCTATATAAACCTATACTACAGGGCTATTTTTTAAAATTCCTAACCCGTCATAGACCAATCTCCTGTAAAACTCAATAAAAAAATAGAAAATAAAAAAGACACAAAATGTAAGCTTGATATTTTTTTAAGAAATGGCATTCAAAAGACATAAAAAGGACACTGTCCATTTTTCATACATTTCCTGAATTCTCATTCTCAATTTCTCTTAAATTGTCACGAACCACTCAAGTGTGCAGACTTTGTTAGGCCATTCTTTGAATAGTACTGGTTTAGTCCACCGACATTGTGTCCGCCAAGGTAGTATTAGCTGGTGACAAAGAAATCCCTCAATCTGTAAAGGCTCAAACAAGGAAGAAGCGTATTTCTGTGCACATCAGTCCAAGGGGGCCATCCTTCATGTGCTAATGCCAGGGACAAGAGTTTCCCCTCTTTCAACTTGACCACGCCTGGTGTGCCAAATGTGGCATCGTAATCGAGGCACAGGGAGGGAAAGCAAGCTTGCAGAGGTACCGCCTCTTAAAAAGCCTTGGCCCAAAGGAAACACACATTGTTCTACTCATAGCGGTGAGAAGAAGACACATGATCACATACAGACAACTCAAAGGAGTCTGCGCAACATAAGTACAGAATGGACACCTCCCCACAGTGCTCCCTTTTATGGAAGAGAAAGCATGAGCTTTGACTGGCAGCCAGTTCCCTCTGCATTGTCTCATCAAAAAATTATCATTGCTTTGGCTTTAGTCTGATTTCTGTTGTAAGAGTAGTGACAACAGAAATAAATCTAATAATGGCAGATGACTCATTATCTAATGAGAACATCTTATATGACAAACATAGAGCTAAGGATTTTTAGTCATGATTTTATTTTAAATAGACAAGTTTGCATTTTAGTTATTAGTAAGGATTTGTCCAAGGTATTTGGGTCTGATTGCCTCTGGGTGAGTTTAAAAAAAAAGAAATTTCCTTTTTTTTGACTTTTAGGGCCAAAGTCTGGATTTTAGAAGGAACCTCTTCTGGAAGAGAGAGAGAGAGAGAGAGAGAGAGAGAGAGAGAGAGAGAGAGAGAGAGAGAGTGTGTGTGTGTGTGTGTGTGTGTGTGTATTGTCTTTCCCTTGTTTTATTGCTTCCCACTGTGAATATATTAATAAGGACACAGGTTTTAAACATACCCCAGATATTGTAGAGGGAGATTATCCTCTGGCTTGTATAGTATTTGGGATTTATGAAAGAAAGGGTTAAAACTGTACACTTTTTCTTCCCGCTCTGGCTGGGAAGAAAAACTGTACATTGTAAGACAATGAGGAGTCCTTTCATACATTTTGGCATACTTTTGTTATGATTATTTATCAACATCCCAGGCTGGATGCAGCCCAAGGAAAATTTCTGTGGTTAACAGGTCAAAAAGTCATTTGGTCTGACTTAAAAAAATAATACAACATAGTTTCCAAGGGTAATTTTAAAACATCTTCCCAAACATTGTGTGTTTCTTTTTCTGGATGAAAAAATTATTTTAACTTGGAATTTTTTTTATTTGACATAAAAAAAGAAAATAAATATGTTTGAAATGAAATAAGGACTGAAAAAGGAGAAAATAAAAAGGTGAACTTTTTACTTTTTTTACTATCTTATCATTCTACACTTACGTGGAGTAAAGGCCCAAGCTATATTTCTAGTATTGCTGAAGTGTGAACAGAACCGTTTGAGGAGGAATTCTGCTTCTATGTTGATGGTTCTAGTCTTCTAAGAAAAAGGAAAATTGGGGTAATCTACAGAATTTTAACTATTCTTGAGACCATCAGAGAGTGGAGGTTCTAAGCTAACAGGATGGATTAAATTTTAGAGGACGAAACCTTCCTTGGAGGAACAGGGTATGTGACCTCCTTCACCTTAGACGTGCAAAGGATGTTAGACCTCTATGGAAGAGGGAAAGGTGAATACCGCTAAACTTGAATGAGTTTTAAAGGCTTCACGATGACCAATGTGACAAATTTGATCCCTGAGAGCTGCAAATCCAAGGGGAAGTCTGCACTGGCTTGCCAGCGCTTGCCTTCAGGCCTCTGTGTGGGCTCACAAGGACTGCCAGTGGGGCAGAAGGTGAAGGAGAGACCCCGTGCTGACAGACAGGCAGAAAAGCCTGTTGTCTTCCCAGATCCACTTTCTGTTCAGAGCAAAGGCTTTCAGCTGCGGAGGGAGTACTGGAAAATATTTCTCACCCCAAGGGCTCTAGCATGCAGTGCTGCCTGAAGGCTGAAGGTAGAATAAGAACTCTGAGACAAGTGTGGGGCAGTCCAGGAGCCAAAGTAAAGGAGGTAAGGTCAGGATACTGCTGAGGTGCGATGCCCTGGAGGTGCACAGAGCAGCCAAAGGCACAAACTCAGTTTATCTACTGACTAGATGGGTTTGGTGACCTGATCCCCATGTACACGCTAACAATCTGATGGAAGAGGGAGGCCCATTTAAGTTTCTGCAGTTCTAGGTACAATGGACAGATTTTAAATTTTTAAAAAATTGAGAACCACAAAAATAGTAGGGGGCAATAATCCACTATTAAATAATAAAGAAGTCAACAAAAGCAGACTCAAAGCAAAGCCCCTTGGTTGGAATTACTGCAAAGGGGTTCTCAAACAACCAGCTAGTGAGTTATATGGAATAGAGGAAAAGCTAGAAAACATGCATGAACAGATGGAGAATTTAAGCATTGACATGGCAATTATAAAAATGAATCAAATAGAAATGTCAGAAGTTGAGAAATGGGGAGAGAATTCTTTCAATGAGTTTATCAGCAGACTGAGCACAAAAGGGAATTAGTGATCTTGAAGAACAGTCAATTAAAATTATCCAAATGCGAAAGAATGAGGAATCGAACAGTGAAAATATAAACAAAATGGGGTAACTAGCGCTCGTAGGCAATGTCAAGCAGCCTCACAGAAAAATAGTTGCAGTCCTAAAGGGAGAAGCAGGAGAAAACTGGGCAGAATAAATGTTTAAAGAAATAATGACAGAATTTTTGCAATTTTTTATAAATTTAAGTAACACTTTCCACAGAACCCACATTCTCACACCTAGATATCCTGAGAGAAATCAGAAAGTATGCCCACCCACAGCCAAATACTTGAATAATTTATGGCAGCTTATTCACAACATCCACAAACTAAAAAACAACCAAAATGTAAATTAGCTAGTGAATGGATACACAAATTGTGTTCCATTCATAGAGCAGAATAACCCTGGGCAATTAAAAAGAAACAAACTACTGACACAACAAAATGTTTGAATATCAAAAGCATTATGCTGAGTGAAATAAGCCAAATACAAAAGCCTACATGATTCCATTCATATGACATTCTGGAAGAGGCAATTCTGCACTGTAGAGATCAGATTACTGATTGCCCGAGGCTGAGTCAGAGGAGGGAAAATTGTAGCAAAGTGTCATTAAGGGGACTTTTGGGAGCATGGAAGCATTCTAAAACTTCTTTGCAGTGGTAGACATGTAACTAATTGTCAAAGTTCATTTTACTTTGTACTAAAAAAAAGGGTAAACTTTATTATAAACAAATAGTATCTCAGTAAACCTGACAAATAATTTAGGAGACATTTGGATGTGGTAGATGGAAATATTTTGATACAATAATGTCTCCCCAGCATGATTCTTCTAAAATTATGGGGAAATTTTTCTGCTGTGCCTTCATAAGTGGAACTTCCTAGAATGTTAGTTCACTGATATGTTTGAAAACGGGCAAAGCAGGATTCTGGCTACAACTCCAGGAGAGCTGTCAATGAAGTAGAAATAAGGGGACAGACTTGTAAGACGAACCCTCGCACAAAACGTGGTAACACTTTTTACCGCAATGCTGTGTCTTTAAAATTGTTCTGAGACCTTTAACAATTTTTTAAATGATTCCCCTAGAAATCTCTTAAAAGACACAATCTTTTAAGTTTCACGAGTTACCTCAATTGATTAAGAAGAAAATAGAAAGTTAAAACTGAAGGGAAGGTAGGTTACTTTACCTCCTAAAAACATGTTTTTGGGTAAAATTTATTAAAAGAAGATTTGTACCTTTTGACCTATAATTTCATTTCATAAATCTAAAATAAACAAATAATAAAAATAGGAAGGTATCCGAATGTTTATAACTATTAATTTTAATAACAAAATATTGGAAATATTCTAAATTTCCTAGAAATTATAATGGAAATTGTGAGTAACGTCAATAAACTGTGGTGTTCTCTGGAGGAGTGGGCGAAAAGGTGAAGGGATCAGGAAGTTCAAATTGGGAGTTACAGACAGTCAAGGGAAGTAAAGTACAGCACAGGAAAAATACTCAGTAGCATTGTAGTGACAACATATGGTGCCGGGTGGGTACTTGAAATATTGGGGGAACGCTTTTTAAAGTACATCATTGTCTAACCACTATGCTGTACACCTGAAACTAATATAAAATATTAATGAATGTAAACTGTAATTGAAAAAATTTTAAAGAT
>VMDR010020073.1:0-17833 GCA_007922815.1 Macrotus californicus
CAGTGTCCGCAGGAGCTTTATCTGTACCAGCCAAAAGCCGAGGCAGCCACATGTCCTTCGAGAGGAAAAGGCTAAAGAAGCCCCGGCACAGCAGTCCCACCCTCTCTGTGGTTTTGCTCTCCACCATTTCAGCTACCCACGGTGAACTGAGGTCTGGAAATATTAAATGGAAAGTTCCAGAAAGAAGCCATTCATAAGTGTTAAATTGGGGCGCCTTTCTGAATAGGGTAATGAAATCTCAAGCCATCCTGCTCTGTCCTGCCTGGAATGTGGATCATCCCTTTGTCCAGCGCATCCACGCTGGACAGCTCCCACCTGTGAGTCCTTGGTGGCTGTTGAGGGTATCAGGTGGACTGTCACTGCCCTAGTGCTTGAGTTCACGCCACCCTTAGTTGGTCCCACAAAAGTAGCGACGCTGGTGATTCAGACGTGCTAAAGAGAAGCCATGAAGGGCTTGCTTTAAGTGGAGGGGTGAGTACAGCACAGTAAGGTATTTTGAAAGAGACACCACATTCACATAACCTTTATGACAGTATATTGTTATCATTGTTGTACTTTATTATTAGCTCTTGTTTTTAACCTCTTACTGTGCCTAACATATATTAAACTTCATCATAGATATGTGTATAAAAAAACATAGTATATATAGGGTTCGATAGTTCCCGAAGTTTCAGGCATCCACTGTGGTTCTTCAAACACATCCCCCATGGGTAAGGGGGGACTACTGTATACCCACACCATGGAGTACTACTCAGCAATGAAAAAGAAGCGAACTGTTGATACATGCAACAACCTGGATCGATCGCGAGGGAACTGTGCCGAGGGAAGAAGTCTTTCTCAAAAGGTTGCAATTTTATGACCATAAATTTGCAGACTTTAGATAAGTTAGACAAATCCCTAGGAAAAACAGATGATCTATTAAAATGGACGTAATGGAAAAATCTGAATAGTCCTAATGCTACAAAACATACTGAATCAATAATTAATACCCTTCCTACAAAGAAGCTCCAGTCCTGAACAGCTTCATTAATAAATTCTACTAAACATTTAAAGAAAAATAATGCCAATTATACACAAATGCTTCCAGAAAATAGAAAGTGAGGGAAGGGTATGTTCCTCAACCCATTTTATGAGATTAGCATAATCTTTATACTGAAACTTTAAAAAGACAGTGCAAGAAAGGAAAGTGAAGGCCAATCTTTCTCATGGCTCTAGATGTGAAAACCTTTAAAAAAAAAACAAAAACTAAAGCCCTGACAGGTGTAGCTCAGTGAGTTAGGTGTCATCCTGTGAAGCGAAAGGTCTCTGGTTTGATTCCTGGTCAGGACACATGCCTAGTTGCAAATTAGGTCCCTAGTCAGGGCACGTTCCAGAGGCAATGGATCAATGTTTCTCTCTCACATCAATGCTTCTCCCTCTCTTTCTCCCTCCCTTCCCCTCTAAAAAATAAACAAACAAACACACAAATCTAAATCCAGCAACAAAAAATCATAGTTCATTACAAGTTCTGTAAAAAAGAAGCAATTTAGCCACACGGAGATTCCAGTTCTCCTTTCCTGACTGACTAATATTTTAAAAGCACGAAAGCCTGTGCTACGCACAACTTGTAAGAGTGCAACAAGGCATGGCCCCCCGAGTGAAGTGTCCTAACATCTAACAACATCACAGGTGCATCCACTCTTTCTTTAGCAAACTTTCACTTCTAGAATTTACGCTGAAATTTCTCCTCCACAAAGATGAAATGATATGTGGACAAAGTCACTCGTTACAGTATTATTTGTAACAGCAAAATACTGGAAACAACCTAAATGCCTCTGAATCAGAGAGTGGATGAATGAGCTGTGGCACAACCCCCGGAGGGGGATTATGCAGCTAACGTATAGGAAAGATCCCAATGAAAAGACATGGAGTGATGCTGCCTTTTGAGTAATAAATAAAATAAGAATAAGTGTACATTTGGGTGTACACCTATACTTCTATAAAGATGTATGGTTTCATTTAACTTTGGAGAAAAAGAAACACAGAAAGGATAACCCAGAAACTAATGAAAATGATTAATACTGTGGTGTGTGGGAGGAAAAAAGAAGGGATAGCGATAGGATTAAGACTCCTCTGGCTTTACCTCGTCATCAAGTTTTGACTTTTCAACCACAAAAATGCTTCACGTATTCAAAAATAAATGAAATCCAAGGGGATCAAAACCAGCAAATCCTAAATACAACACATACAAATGGATCTAACTGCAAACAAACCTGATTATATAGCTAGGTAGGAAAAATTAATTCAAGCATTTAAAACACAACATTCTAACTATATACCATTAGTGTGATGCATTCTTTAAGAAATTTTAATTCCATTTGATTGATTATTCTATTACAGTTGTCCCAATATCTCCCCCTTAGCACCCTCCACCCTTCACCCCCAACTCCCTCAGGCAATCAGCACACCGTCGTTCATGTCCATGGTTCATGAATAAAACTTCTTTGGCTGCTCCATTTCCTATACTGTACTTTCCATCCCTGTGGCTATTCCGTTACTATCTACTTGTACTTCTTAATCCCTCACATTTTCACCCATTCCCCCACACCCCTCTCGCATCTGGCAACCATCAAAATGCTCTTCTTATGCATGTTTCTGTCTATATTCTTCTAGTTTACTTAGTTTGCTTTTTAGATTCAATTGTTGATAGATATGCATTTTTGCCATTTTATTGCTCATAGTTTTGATCTTCTTCTTTTTCTTAAGAGTCTCTTTAACATTCCATGTAATAATGGTTTGGTGATGATAAACTCCTTTAGTTCTTTCTTGTCTGGGAAGCTCTTTATCCGCAATTCGATTCTAATTGATAGCTTTGCCATATAGAGCAATTTTGGCTGTAGGTCCTAGCCTTCCATCAACTCAATGCCCGCTGGTTTTTGCAGCCGGAAGTTATGGAGACTTATCTTCCTGGCACTGGAACCCTGGTCTGGTTGGCCTGGAGTGTGGCTGGGACTCCTCACTTCTGAGATATCCCTCCCAAGTTTTTATCCAACACATGTGGATGTGGGACCAGAGCGTTTCATGTTTCTGTCCCTCGTACCAGTCTGGATGCACGTGGTTTCATGAATTCCGTAGCTGTCAGACTTCCAGTTAACTTGATTTCTGGTGGTTCTGAGTGATGCTTGTTCTATATTTTAGTTGTAATTTTGATGTGGTTGGGCAAGGCCATGAGTTGTGTTTACCTATGCCGCTACCTTGACTAGCAGTCAGTGTGTTTCTAAGGGTAAAAATACCTGCCAAGAAGCCCTGGACTTTACTTAATGAGTTTGTTATTGGCAGTGTTATTGGAGTAGGAATACTGCAACTATTTTGTATATTATACTAAATATAGTAATGCTTTTCAGGAAAGAGGGTTCTTACCTTGGAAGATGGGAAATGCAAACATGCAATGGGAGCCCCATGATGTTCCAATTTTAATTGGAAGTATAAATAAGAATTCATCATTTAAGGTATCTCTGTTTAATGACAAGGCCTGCAAGCAATGATACTCCAGTAGCAAAGAGCACACCTGCTACCCAAATCCTACTTTCTTTAGTATATCATTCATACCACACTCTCTTAAAAGAAAGGGCTCCTTGGAGTAATAGCTGATTGCTGGTTAGGAGTAGGAAAGGTTCAATGTGAGCATCTTTTTATGTCAGAAACAGGAAGTGCTCATAAACCAATGAGTATGCATTAAAAGAACAGAGGGTCCAGCTTAAAAGGTTCTCCCACTGGCCAAGTGGGGAACAATTTGAACATCAAAAACAATAATGAGAGTAATGAAGTAAGACCCAATGAATGAAAAAAATGCCCATGAGTCCAAATTATAACCAAAAATACATGATAGATGGGGTAGGGGATTCCACTTCAAAAACCGTCAGCTAAAAAATGTAGAAGAAATGACAGAATTACAACTACAAATGAAATAACTGATGCAGGCAAGAAGCATCAATGAAACAAGAGATTCACATGGCCTCACTACACCTATCACTATACATATTACTTATTAATTGCAAAAGGAAAACAAAGGAAAGCGCTGATGGACACCACCTTCATGAAGTGATCAAACTAGGCATCACTAATCATGGAACTAACTGATAGCACGTGCCTCTTGAAAATGCAAAGGAAAATATACATCACCCGTGTAGTATTTTTGCCCAGTATGTTTACCTGAGTCTATAGCGAGGAAACAGTCAAATCCAGATTGTGGGACGGTCTACAAGACAAGTAAAGACAACACCAATCGGTGAACTGTTTCCGATAAAGGAAGAATGCAATTCATGACCTTTGATTGGAACTTAGGTGGGGAAAGACAGCTATAAACATTTTGAGGGTACTTGGGAAATTTGACCATAGGCTATATTATAATGACAATGTTTCTGTATCAATATCGAGTTCATGGAGTATAATAATGTTATTAGTATTTACTTCTTTCAAAGGGGATACATGCTAGAATATGTGTAGTACCATAATATAAAGCTGAACTTACTCTGAGATATTTCGGGTCTGTTTTTGTGTGAGAGAGACAGAGAGAGAGAGAGAGACGGAGAGACTGAGAAACAGAGAGAGAGTACAAATATGGCAAAATATTTTAGTAAGTGGTGAATATAAGTTGAAGAATAATAGGTGCTCATTGTATTGTTCTTTCAACTTTTCTACAGGTTTGATATTTTTTCAAATAAAAAGTAGGGAGAGCAATGGAAATCCACAAGTCATCAGAAAGTCACCAATAGGTGAGTAAAAATGGCAAACTACAGCATGAAAGAAGATAAATATCACCCATGAAATCCACCAAGGGTTCATATCTGAAATATATAACAATTTCCTGCAAATCCAAGAAAAACACAAATAGAAAAACAGATAAGAGACTTGTGAAGAACTCATAAAGGAGAATATCCAAATGGTCCATAAACACATTAAAAAGTGTGGCTCAACCTCACTAGAAATTAGGGAAATGAAAATTAAAACCATGAAAATACATCACTGCACACCCACCCGAATGGCTTCATTTTAAAAGGTTTACAGTGACATGTGTGATAAGGTATGGAACAAGGAAACTTTCTCATTTACTAGAGGGGATAACACAGTCACTATGGACAACGATTTGGTGTTATCTACTTTATGATCCTTTCCTAGGTACACACCTACCAGAAATGCATGCTTGCTTATGGCAACAGACACACATGACTGTTCAGAGTGCTATTATCCATAATAGACCCGAAGTGCAGCTCAAATTTCCAGTGTGTTCATAATAGATAAATAAATTTTTATGTATGTATATATCACTCATCTGATGGAATACCATACAGCAGTGAAAATGAACAAACTACAATCTTATCCAACAATATGTATAAATCTAACAAATACACAATGAGTGAAAACAGCCAGACATCAAATAACACATACTTCACTACCGTGTCTATGAAAAGCTCAAAATAGTCAGATATAAACTACTGTGTTTAGGAATGCCAGCTTAGGTAGTAAAACTCTAGAGAAAAGCAAGAGAGGGATTTTTATAAAGGGTTCATGACTTAGCCTGGGAGGGAGCAGTGACCAGAAAGGATGACAGTAGGGATTTCTAGGGTGCTGATGATGTCACTTTTTTACCTGGATGCTGGTGACACAGACATCTGCTCAGTGAGGAATCACTGAGGTCTACATACTTGGTTTGTGCACATTTCTCAGCGTCCATTTAACAACAAAAAATTTTTAAGGAAAGACAAGGCAAATACAGGATTTTACATTAAATGAATAAGTACTATTGTTGGACAAGGTTGTAGTTTGTTCATTTTCACTGCTGTATAATATTCCATCGGATGAGTGATATACACATATATAAATTTGTATAAGGTACATAGATGCAGAAAAGAAAAACAACTGAGTAAAGAACTCAGTAGAAAGATTTCAGAGTAGCCTAGCTGAGTAGTGAATGAGTGAATTGGAATACAGATTAAAGCGACTCAGAATGCAGCACAGATACGGAGAAAACGGGGGCCACCATAGTTAAACAAAAATAAAAACAATTCTGAACTCTAAAATAATGCCACCACAATGTCATAGGCCTTGGTCTGACCTGAAGGTTGTTACAACTGGTTGAGGCAGAAATACCATAAATGTCAATGTGCACAAGTACAAATATACACATAAATAACATGAAAAGATAAAAAAAAGAGAGATGAAGAAAACATGTGCTTAAAGAGATGAAGGACCGCCTGAAAATCTCCAATATATGCTCGACGGGAGTTCCAAACAAAAAAGAGTGTGGGCAGGAGGTGATGGCGAGAACGGCTGAGAAAGTTTCAGAATTAAAGAAAGATATGAATCCTCAGATTGAAAAAGCACAGCAAGTCTTTCACAGGATAAAAACAAATTGATATCTAGATACACTGAAATAAAATAAAATATCAAGGAAAGTGAGAGAATCAAAAAGTTCAGAGAAAAAAATGAACTTCAAAGGAGACTACCAGACCGACAGCAGACTTTTCATCAGTATCAGTAGTTTGGACAGTGGAAAAATAGCTTCCAAGTTTCAAAGGAAAATATCTATCAATCTCGAAATTTATACTCAGCTATATCATTCAAGAGTGAGAGCAAAATGAAGACATTTTCAGATATTCTAAGAAATGTATTATTCATAAGCCCTCACTGAAAGAAATACTAATATACTTCCTTCAGCAAGGAATAAAATAACCCTGGAAAGGAGGAGTAGGAGGCAAGAAATTATGTACTGAAGACTTAGCCACACACACGGTATCCTGAATATCTTCTGCTGGCTCTCCAGATCTGCCCTACACCCTTCTTCACTCTGCCAAGTGTCTTGGAGGCTGGCCAGGATGGCCTACACCAAACCAGCTCCCTTGCTCGCTATTGGGTTTTGCCAATGGAGAGCCCTACTAGGACGCTGCAGTAAGGGAGGCTGGTCCAGTCAGAGTATATAGTCTCCTGTTCTCGCGGGATGATGATCCGTGGCGTGGGTGTGCACCTCTGAGGTAGCTGCTGCTCTCAGGATAACCCCACACGCACATCTCTCCTTGCAGGTTTCCGTGACAGCTCCCTTCCTAAATCCCTTCAGGCCTAGCAGTGCTAAAACTCTGGTGCTTACTAGCTCTGGCATTACATTGCCTCTTGTGGCTTTCTTGACCTCTACCCATACACACCCATTAGAAAGAGTTGTTATAATTAATTAATTTAATTAATTAACTAAACTCTCCTGGAATTCAACTTACTTGAGTATGTAATTTGTTTTCAGGTAGGAGCCTAACAATGAAACTGACAAATGTAAGTAAGTCATAACTCTTAAAATGCAGTCACAATCACCCCTGATTTGAGGGACCTAAAGTCATGGTGGAGCTACAACAGTAGCCAACACAACAGAAAAGATGAGAAGGTGCGACCCCAGGGCAATCAAGGGTCGAGACCCTCAACTTGTTCAGAATGAACGCAGAGAATTGATGCAATTTAAACTTCATTAGAAAAATACAGAAGTCAGAATGAACGTTGAATATTGTTTAGAGTAAAAAACCTGTATCTCTCAGGTCTTGTCTGAGCTGTAAACCCTCATCTCTATTCCAGACTTCCTCATTTCTCACAGTACTTCAAGTTCCATACATCCCACATTGAACTGACCACAGCACTGTGTCCAGGCAGTGCTTGAGCGCTTGGTCATCTTTAACTCCTTTCTCGCACCGCCCACAGCCCACCCAGGACACAGAATTCTACTTAGGAAACGCCCCTTGAATCCATCCCTTTCCTATCCTCACACAGCCACTATCCAAGTTCCTTTCCCATGTTCACACTGACCTTGGCTCTAGACCTGACCCTATTTCTGTTCTCACCAACACCAGATGGACAAACAGCACTTTGAGGAAGAAGTCAGACGACACAGATTTCTCCCGAGAATACCTCCCAACTATTGAGAAATATTCACATCTTAGCAACCAAGCCTAGAATGTTCAAGCTGTAACTGACCAACCAGCTCCTCTTCTAAAGAACCTAAGGTGGAATGGTGAGCCCCTCCTTCCACTATGACTCCTGGAGAGAAAGGCTTTCTTATAACTTCTTTAAAGTACCTGCACAGCCCTGGCCAGGTGGGTCAGCTCATTGAAGCATCCTCCCATACACCAAAAGATTGTGGGTTCTATTCCACATCAAAGCACATACCTAGGCTAGGGGTTCAGTCCCCGATCGGGGTGGGTATGGGAGGCAAGTGATTGACCTTTCTGCACTAGGGCATAAGCTCTTGGGGGCGAAGGAACCTGTCACAGTGCCTGCACATAATAGGCTGTCAGTAAATATGTATTAAAGGAAAGCATTCATAAGCTACTCCAACAGAAGCAGACTAAACAGTGTGAAACCCCACAGGAAGCCGCTCTCACAGAACCAGCGAGAAGCAGGAAGGCTCCAGACTGGGGGTAGGGTGGGAGTCAAATGGAGCAGAGGACGGGATGCCCCCTATCTGTCAACGACTCGTACTCTTCCTCCCCAGACTTCTCCCCTGCCCTCTGTCCTCCATCTCCTCAGCTGACACCAGCACCCAGCCCAGCTCCTGAAGCCAGAAACCTAGGGGACCCCCACCCTCACTCCGCTTCATCCGATCAGAGACCAGAATCTGTCCTTTCCATCTCAGGTGCAGCCCCTCCTCTCTATCCCGCTGCCACCACCGTCGTTCAGACCACCACCCTCTCTCACTCTGCTGTCTTCAGGCAAACCTTAGCTGGCCGCAGCCATCAGGCCTATCCTTCCTACATCCCTCCTCTGGCCGTCCTCCCCATGGCTGGAACAGCGAATGTCTTTAAAGTGGAAATCTGATTGTGTCATCCTCATAATGACACCCTTGTGATGGCCTCCCATTTCCTGCATGCTGTTAGTCCAGGCTCCTCAGCATGGCAGCTGAGGACGGCCCCCAGGATCCACCAGCTCCCCAAGTCTCCTCTCCAGCCCACTCCCTAGAACCCTGTGCCACGTAGTACCCTGGGTACCCTGCCTGGCCGTGTGCACTGCAAAAAAAAAAATTCATTTTTCAAGACTCAGTTCCAGCATCTCCTCCTATGAGGCTTACTGGATGCCCCTCCTCCCACCCCTCCACAGTCCCCTGAAGGGCCCACTGTTTGGCTCTGCGTGTCCATGGCTGTCTCACTCTTACAGACCACGAGCTCCTCCGGAGCGAGGGCTCATAGATCAGTCAGCGTGGCATTCCCCAGTGCCCAGCACAGAGCCTGGCACACAGTGCCCCTCAGTTACCACTGAAAAAGGTGCCAGAACCCGAGACAGCACGGAGGCGAGGGCAGTGTGGGAGAGGAAGCGATCTGCTGCCCTCTCCTGGCAACACGAGGAATCGGCCTCACCACAGACACCTCCTTTCCCTGCCCTTTCTTCCCCCACCTCCCACGCCCCCAAAACAAGCAGGAAAAGGAGCTGATGCAGAATGGGGGAACTGATGACCTGTCAAAAGGGGCAAATTGGACTGGGTTCTCCCTCCCGAAAGCACGCCCACGCCTTTCTTCCCTCTTGGGCGCGGCTTCTCCTGAACTGTAACGGTCCCCATGAGACTTGCCACCGGGGAGCAGTGGGCAGTGGCAGCTCGTCCCAGGCTAACCCCCCCGGAGCCTGTCTCCAAGGCCCCCTTTTCTCTGACTTGCCAGTGAGCCAAGGCAGCCCCGCCCAGGCTCTCTCCTGCTGCTGCTTCTATTCTAGGTCCTTCCTTGTTTCACTATTCCCAGGTCGAATGAGCATGGGCCCAAAAATGTAAAAACGAGAAAGACAGATTCGATTCGGGTCTCGGAGAGGCACAGGTGTCAGCCCCCACACAAGTCCACGCAAGTCAGGGTGAACAAGCCAGTCAGTGCTCCAGAAGGAGGGGCACGTCCTTGGAGGGAGCCTGTCCCCCGCCACCAACGGTAAACTCTTTGGATGGTACCTTACGTTTCTCATTCTGGCCTGTCGTCATTGTCTCGTTCCTGTTACTGCTGCTGTCATCTATTTTAGTTCGTGACCGCTGCTTTTTTCCTCCATTGTAAAACATCTGCTCTGCTCTTGTACAAGATGGGGCAAACGTAGGTTTACAGTTATTTGTATGGAAAATAGTACAAGAATGAATAATAATAATACAAGGGTAAAAATGTGTTTTGCATTCTCACAACTGTAAACCTACGTTTGCCCCATCCTGAATAAAAACACTCTGAATTGACCACTAGCTTCTCTTAATTTTAACTCAGCTTCATACTGCTAGGAAGTTGTCTCTGATGCTCTGGGTTTCTTAACTTTTCCCCAAAACCCAAACACCAGTTAGGCTGCCCCTACATCCACTCCCTCCCAGGGCTTCAGCGAGTCATGTGACGCAACATACCAACCCTCCCCACTGCCCTCCTCCCTCCACCCCTTGGCCTGGCAGAGAAGCATTATCTCAGCTCCTGCTGGGGCTGCAGGTCTGACTGTATTTGACATCTGGAAAATTGTCTAACGTATGACATGGGAAATGGATTTGGGGAAGGAGCTTGGGAGAGGACACAGGTCTGTAAGTCTCTGTAGAGTTAAAGACTCAGAGCAGCTGAGACAGCGTCTGCACACAGAGATCACCTACCACTCATCTTTGCTTGAGTCCTCAGTGTTTATCACACAGGGTACTCAATAAATGACTGGTGTCTTGAAAAACTGAAGGGGGAGCACAGGGAGAAAGCAAAAAGGACTAGGGACCAGAGGCCCATCTTTTTATGGTGCAGAAAATCAGAGCTGCCTGATAGGGTTGCCCTCAATTTAGGAATCCACCCCGCCAGGAGGGAAATGCCTTTTTCGATTAACAAATAATCTCTCCTGAGCTCTGAGGAAGTCTTCCTTTTCTCTCACTTGGTTCCCGTCCACTCACCCTTTCCCCGAAGAGTTCTCTGAACAACGATCAGAACGGCCTGTGAACGTGGCCTTCAGTGAAACAACAGATGCCCCATGTGGCTGATGGTGTGTCCGGTGAGACAGGCACAGGTGGAGAAAGACTGCTCCCACCCCCAGGAAGTCTGGGGTCTCACTGGAAGACAAGGTGCCCATCTGCACTGGTTTCTCCAGGATGAGTGGAGAACCACGTAAGACACAGTGAAGTAGGAAGCTGACAGTCCCTGGGCACTGCAAATGTGTGGCAGAGAAAAGAAGTGATTTTGGTGAGGGGAGCTGTCGGGGAGGAGCCTGGGTCTGAACTGTCCTAAGCTCAGTGGAAGCAGGAAGAAGAATGGGAAATTCATTATCTGGGGGTCTGGGAGCATCCTGAGACCCAGGGACAGAAGTGTCGTCAGAGCTCTGGGAGTGGGGAGACACGGTGTAAAGCGGACAGCCTGCCCACCCCCATCGTCCCTACTGAGAGCTGTGCCACCAGGGCAGGAGCAGCAAAGAAGACAACAGCTCCCAGGCAACGGTATACCCCACTTTGTCCACCTTTGCGAGGGCCTCCCTCACCATCCCCGACCCACCCCACAGCAAACCCCAAGGCCATGCAGAAAGAGAAAGTGCTGACCACTCTGACATTGTCATCTCAATGTCATCAGTGAGGCCAGTGCCAGTTTGGAGGAGGTGAGGGGTGGGGCATGCTGGGCCGTCCAGTGAACCTGAGGGTCCCAAAGGAAGGAGGTGGTCTTGACCTCCCTGACTCCCTTCCCCACATTCACAGCATCAGCTTGGGTTGCAGAACTGTGCGGCGCTGCTCTGAGATAATGACAAAGACAGGCCAGGTGTGCCATCCCCTCTGAGCGGAGTGAAAGGGGCTGGAGAGCCTTTTGTCTCAATGCTTATTTCACCCTGGTCCAGCCCCACTCACGCCCACAGTTCTGATGAGCAGCCTAAACGCTCCGTCCTCTAAGTGCTTTCTTAGCATCTCAAGCCCAAAGTCCTCTGCCTCCAAAATCTAGTACCCTCCACCTAATCACCTCCTCTCCTGCTCCAACACACCCCAGCACCTAAGGCTCCTCTTCCTTCTCTGTGCCCTGGATGCTCAGGTCCCCCTTGGGGGGGCTTTCTTATACCATTCACACCACCTGAAAGACCCTGCTCCCTCCACCCAGGACAAGAGGTAGAAACAAAACGACATGAGTTAGAAGCAAAGACGCTAGCTTCAAATCATTCCATAAACACTGAGTGTCCATACATTGCTGATACAACATATTACCACAACCTTCGTGGCTTAAAATCATTTAAGTTTATGAGTTTCCAGCAGAGGTGTTCCAGCCTGCGGGCCACATGCAGCTTGGGATGACTATGAATGAATGTGACCCAACACAAATCATAAATTTACTTCAAACATTATGAGACTTTTTCGTGATTACGTGTCACAATGTATTTAACGTGTAACCCAAGACAACTCTTCTTCTTCCAAAGTGGCCCGGAGATGACAAAACAGTGGACACCCCTGGTTTATAGTAACTGAGGTCAGAAGTCCAAACTCCGTCTCACTGGGGTAAAATTGAGGTATCAGCTGGGCTGTGCTCCTTCCAGAGCTCCAGGGAAAGTCTGCTTGCTCAACATCATTATTCATTAGGGAAATGAGGACTATAAAACCACTGGGGTTTTCACTGCACACCCACTAAAACGGTGAGAAGACTATCCGGTATTGGCAAGGATGGGGGGCAAATGTGATTCTCCTGCACTGCTGGTGGAAATATAAATGGTACAGCCAATTCAGAAAACAGTTGAGCCGTTCTTTATAAAGTTAAACATATACTTAACCTATGATCTAGCAAAGCCTGCTCCTAATGAGGACCCGAAGAGAAATAAAGACATATTTCCAAACAAAGATTTGTACAAGGATGTTCTAGCAGTTCATTCCTAGTGGCCACAGGTGAGACACAACCCAAACGTCCTTCAACTGGTGAACAGAAAAACAAACTGGCATCCCCATACATGGAATGCCATTCAGGAATTAAAAAAAGAAAAACAAATTACTGATCCACACAACAACATAGGTAAATCTCAAAAGTTTACGCTAAGTGAAAGAAGCCGGACACAAGAGATACATACTGAGTAATTCTCTCCCGTGAAAGTCTCAAACAGGCTAAGCTGTAGGAGAAAGCAGGTTAGTGGCTGCCAGGGCCCAGGGAGGAGGGCTAGTGGGGCTGACTGTGAGGGGCACAAGTGAACTCTTGGGGTGGGGGGGCGGTGCAAAGGCTCTGAATTGTGTTGGTTGCGGTGGCTGCATGACTGTATGCATTTCTCAAAACTCACTGAACTATACACTTAACATCGGTCAATTTTGCACATGTGAATTAGACCTCAGTACAACTGGCTTTAAAAAACAATGGCATGAGAGAAAGAAAACTTGGTGAATAAAAAGGTAAATGTTTTCTTGCAGCAGCAGAATGAACGAGGGAGAAGCAAGCCACATGGAAGGGTTGGGAGAACCCACCAAGGAAGAGTGGGCTTGCTTGCCTCAATGTTCAGAGAGGGAGAGGTGTCAGATGTAAGAAATACACCTCTTTTCGCCCTGACTATGTAGCTCAGTTGGTTGGAGCACGGTCCCGATGCACCGAGGTTGTGGGTTTTATCCCCAGTCAGGGCATATGTAAGAGTCACCCGGTGAATGCATAAATAAGTCAAACAGCAAATTGATGTTTCTCTCTCTCTCTCTAAAAAAAAATAAATAAATACACGTCTTTCTTTCATTAGAAGAAACAGAAAAGGAGAAAGAAAGAAAGAAAGAAAGAAAGAAAGAAAGAAAGAAAGAAAGAAAGAAAGAAAGAAAGAAAGAAAGAAAGAGAAAGAAAGAAAGAGAAAGAAAGAAAGAAAGAGCTAAGACCCAGGCAGAGAAGCAAACAAAACAACAGAAGTGTCTGAAAGGCTGACGGAAGTGCAGGAGCAGCTGAGGCTGCCTGTGGGGTCCTTCAGGCACTGCACCTGCGCGAAGATGAAGCACCAGTCCTTCCTCAAACCTCTTACACGCCTGCGAACTAAGAAGGGCACAGATGGGCCAAACGTGGAGGCTGGTCGCCAGGGGGGAGGGGCTGGGGAAGGCTGGGCAGTGATTTCTGAAGGGCCCAGGGTTTCGTCGTGGGGTGATGAGAATACTCTGTATTGGATTGTGGTGAGGGCTGCACCCCTCTGTGGGTGAGCTAAAAGGCACCCAGTTGTACACTTCAAATGGGTGAGTTATATGGGGTCGGAATTATGTCTCAGTAAAGCTTTTACCAAAAGAAATCATTTGCATGTTTGTACAACAATGTGAATGTGCCTAGCGCCACAATACTACACACCTAAAAATGGTTAAAATGGAAAGTTTCATGTTGTGTATATTTTACCACAATCAAAATAAATAAATAAAAACAAAACTCAATTGTGTGCCATATCCTGGCAACAAGCAATTAGAAAATTAACTTTATAAAATAGCATTCACAATAGCACCCGAACCAAAAATACCTAGGATCAAATCTAATAAAAGATGTGCAAGACTTCTATGCTGAAAACTGTAAAACATTAAAACATCGCTGACAACAATGAAGAATACCTGAATAAACGGAGGCACACGTAATATTCTTGGATTAGAAGATTCAGTATTTAGGATGTCAAATCTCCCTGATTTGATGTATAAATTCAATGGAATCTCAACCAGAACACCAACATTTTCTTCAACATTGACAAAATGACTCTAATGTGTGCACAAAGAAATGTGTTGAACCTACAAAAGCCTAGGCAATCTTAACAACAGAAGAACAAAGCTGGAGGACTTACACCACCAGATGTCAAAACTTATTTTAAAGCTACAGCAACTAAGACACCACGTGGCACAGGGATAGGTGAACAGGCCTCTGGAACAAAGGACCGTCCGCAAACAGACATAAGTACACTGTCACACCTGATGGACGACAGAGGAGCCATCACTGTTCAATGAGGGAAGGTCGTCTCTCAATAAATGGGGCCTGATCAACTTACGTCCACACGTAAGAGAAATAAGCCCCATTCTATCTCAATTCACATGCAAAGTTTAATTTGAGAGGGATCACAGGCCTAACCATGAAAGATTTTTTTTAAAGTTCTAGAATTTAAAAACAAAAAGGAGACTATCTTCACGACCATGGAATAGACAGATTTTTTAAACAAGACACACATAAAAAATCACTATCTTCCTTCTCAGATGACGTGATCATCCATGTAGAAAATCCAAATAAACAACAACATAAATAAACAACAAAATAACAAACAAAATAAACAACAACAAAAAACCCTAATAGAATACGTAATTATATTACAGCAAGGTTGCAGGGTACAGGTTTACATGCAAAAGCTCACTGCTTTTCCAAGCACCAGC
This sequence comes from Macrotus californicus, assembly GCA_007922815.1. Classification (NCBI taxonomy): domain Eukaryota; kingdom Metazoa; phylum Chordata; class Mammalia; order Chiroptera; family Phyllostomidae; genus Macrotus; species Macrotus californicus. The sequence goes on from VMDR010020073.1 coordinate 15,296, forward strand.
AATGGGCAAGTGAAATCCGAAATGAAGAACATACCATGTACATTAGCACTGCCCCCGATAACTGAAATACTCAGGTGTAAATCTAACAGCATATGTACAAGACCTGTGCAAGGAAAACGATAAAACTCTGACGAAGGCCGTGTTTCTCTGCTCATCTTGGCAGCCTCCCTGTGTTTGCTTCTACGTATTAGGCAGAGCAACAAATGGTGACAGAACAGCTGGACACTCACAGACAAAACCCTGAATTTAGACAAAGTCCTTTCACCTCTGCCCGAGGACTCACGATGTGTTCAATGATGAAGGGAGATCCGAACCCAGGTAAACCCACTCCAGTGCCCGTGAGCTTAAACCCTGCACCACGCAGGTCTGCGTTATGTGCAGGCCTCCCAGGGAGGCCCACTATTTCTCAAACGTGCGAAATGGAGCTGCCATCACTGAAATAAGTAAATACATAAATGTTTCAGGAAATGTGTAGAAGCAGCTTTCACCAGTGGTACAGTTCGTGTTTTCTCAGTCAGCAGACAACAAACATAGCGAGAAATAATGTAAGCGTCCTTAACATGTTTGGTATTTCAGTTTTGACACGAATCATGTCGGTAATGTTCTAATTCTTAGGTTGGGTGTTACATTACCAAGTTTCATGACGTTCATACGTTATATAACGTGTGTGTACGTGTATCTATGCACACACTCATCTCACATGCTTTTGAATGATCCAAATACTATATAATTTTTTAAATGTTTAAGAGCACTGGCACTCTAAGAAGAAAAAACAGCACCTTGAAAAAACAAGGTGTCCTCACGTGTGAAGGATGGGCCCAGCATCAGGGACATGAGCCAGATTAGCTCAGGACGGCTCACTCTGGCAATGACAAAACTTCTAACCTTAGCATGAGTCACGTACAGGGAACAGTGGGTGACTTTTCTTTCAGTGTGCTCTCTTTCTCCAACAAAAGGGGACATTTTCAGGAGGATTTTAAATGACTGAATGATACCATTAAAAATAATTGCATTGTTAAATGTCTCTGATGAGACCACTAATTCAAATGGGCTAGGACAGGGGTAAGGAACAGGCGGGAAAGAACAAAACACCTGTGAATTTCTACAAGGAATACGTGTAAGTTTTACAACCAGAAAACATAATGTAAACAACCAGAAATCCTGCTCTGAATTTCAAGCACCCAGTGCCCACTGCCCTCCCTCCCATCTCCCAGCCCCCACACCCACTCACTCACTGAGCGGGCGAAGAGCTTTCTTGCTGAAAACCTTCTTGTTCTTCCCCTTTCGCTTCCACCCTAACTTTCCCTCTCTTATAAGCCTCTGAATTTTTGGCACTTTGTCCCCGTCGCCACCACGGCACTGACCACATTAGAGTGATGACCCTGATGTACTCACCACCTGCGAGAAGGCGGGCACCATGCCAGAGAGCTGCCACGCTGCCTCTTCACTGCCCTCGTCGACAGATGGTACTGTCCCAATAACCTGCCCCAGATCGAAGGTTAGTACACGGGCGACCCAAGTCTTTGCTGACTCCCACGCAGGTGCTCTTTCTGCCACTATTAAGTTACCTGTTTATGCACTGACAGGCACATCTGCAGTGTTCAATTAACACACGCTGACAGGAATTAAAAAGACATGGACTTACGCTGTTTGCTTCCAATGAAGAAAATGTGCAGAAAAACATTACTCTGAAGGTGAAGTTTTCTCTTCTATCCCAACCGTTTCTGCGGAATAATACCCAATGGCCCTAGCATTTAAAACTAGCACATGCTGAGAATAAGCAGGTGCATGAGACAACAGCCGGATCACTGCCACACCTGCAAGCCAGCAGCCTACCTTCTGTCCCCATCACCTGGAATTTTGGACAGTTTTGACAACACATCCTTCGATTATATCCCCAGTCATCTAAGGAGAAATGTCTTGTCCTGATTGGTGTGGCTCAGTGGCTTGATGGTGGTCGTCCTGCAAACCCGAAGGCTGTGGGTTTGATTCCTTGTCCGGGTACATGTCTGGGTCACCAGCCAGGTCCCTGGTGGGGGACCTGCGAAAGGCAACCTATCCACTTTTCTCTCACACATCCATGTTTCTCTCCCTCTCTTTCTGCCTCCCCTCCCCTCTCTCTAAAAAGATAACTAAATAGAATCTTTAAAAATAAAGTAATATCTTAGCTGTGACTACATTCATGTGCTGTAAATTGCTGGAGGAACCAGTTTTATTTCCCCTGCATCTCCTTCCAGTAAAGTTCAATCAGAGAGGGCTATGATGAGCTGAATTATCACCTTATGTTAAGGTACTGAAATTTCATGTGTAACAGCCCCTTTGGTTACCTACCTAACAGCGACAGTTTGCCCACAACAGCACAGTGCCAGGCCCACAGCCAGGGCTCAAAAACAAATTATTTTATTATTGGAATAAAATTCATACAGCCAGTGATTGTCTGATACCACTCACCAGGCACTATGCTAAACTGGGATTAAGTGCTTACCAAAGTCAAGGCCCTCTCTACAAGAATCTTTTTGTCAAAAAGCAACTGTTTGG
>VMDR010020074.1:0-17835 GCA_007922815.1 Macrotus californicus
TTCTGTTTTCATGAACTAGTTTAAAAACGACACGGGTTGTTTTAGTGCAGCTTCATTTCTTGCAATTGCTGAGAGTATTGTCGTTTGATCTCCAGATCAAGATTTATGATGTAGGGATCACCTGCTCCATGCTTTCCATTATCCTTCTCCACCTTCTCAGACCTCCATGTCTTGCATTTATAGCTCCCTGTCTTCTCACGTAGATTCACACACTAGTGAGAACCCATGTCTTCCCCCAGAGTCAGCCCCAGGCAAACTGTCAAAGAGCTAAGTTAACGGTTTCCTTCCTCCAGCCTAGCGTCTGGTGCATTGCCACCCTCTCAAAATCTGCTCTCGCAGGCTTTAATCACACTAAGCTACACTGACACTCTGAGCATCTAATATACACCAGGCACTCTCTCGAGGGCTTCCACCCCCACTATTTCATTTTATCCTCACAATAGCCTCGCACAGGTTTGTTCACCTCATTTTCCAGATGAGGATGCTGAAGCCCTGAGAGGTTAAGAAAGTCACCTCTCCTTACACAGCTAGCCGCTGCTGGCAGGGTTCAAGTTCACAGCCAGAGTAGTCTGATTCCAAAGTGTACTTCTTCTCAGTGGGTGGGGTCAATACTTTGGCCCATTAGGACCCCTTGCATGCCTTTTAAACAATCATACAGATTGTCTGTTTCCCAACAAAAATTCAAATGATTCTTAAATTTGGAAGCTTTCCTGTTTTCTCCTCGGATAGCTTCCCGAAGAATAAGGACATGTATCTAATTATATCTAGTAGGTCTATCAGTTGAAAAGGAACGTTACTAAATGAATTTGGGCACCATACGCTTTTCTCCAATTGTCACAGCTTTTCTGAAACCACATAATAGGTAGCAAGAAAATTCACAGGCTTGTCCTTCTGTGAGCTTCACATCATTTCCCCACTAATCTAAAGATCCTCTCAGAAGGTAAGTAATTTCCCAGCTTCCCTCTGAGATTTAAAAATATTAACTCTCAAGGAATTCTGCTCTACCCCTTAATCAATTCTAATTCTGCTCCTAACTAGCTGTATGCCCTCAGGTATTTTACTTTGGGCCTATAAGTTCCAGGTTTCTCCTCTGTGAAAGGAGGATTGGATTAAAAATTGTACTCTTCCCGAGAGAATGGTGGAGAAGGTAACCAAGGAAATCATTACCAGAACCAAGGGACCACCAAGTTCCCCACACAATGATTTTTTTTTTTATGTCTGGTTGACCTGACCTCAGGTTTAATTTATATATATATATATTTGTTTAAAACTACATATTTTCTTTTTTACTGAAAAATAAAAACTAAAAAAGTGTGCTCTTTTCCTAAGGTTGTGGGAGAATTAAATGAGATCATGCAAGCCAAGTTTTCGGTACGAGGGCTCGGGGAAGTGTGCGTCCTTACCCCACTCCTCTCTCTCCTTTGCGTGGTGGTATTTTTCTCTATGTAAAGGTCACCGTGTTCTTCTCCTGAGGGTTTTCTTGACCTTTTTCCGCAGGACACTAAATTCCTATTCCTGAGCTCTTTTCTAAGAGTCCCTGTTTTTCGATTATGTACTTAGTGCGACTTCTCCATTCCACATCGTTAAAAAACCTAACAGGGTTTGGATGAAGCCGGTCACAAATCTCTTTTCCATCTCTCCCTTTTCACTTCCCCCCCTCTTCCCCAGGAAAGCCCTCCCCACAAATGACAACAACAAACCCAGAGTGACAGGGAAACAATGCCCCCAAGTTATCAGATAAATCATCTTTCCTTAGTGGTCAAAGAAAGAATGTTTGTCAAGAGGGTAGCTTTAAAGAAAGAAGGAATATTCGAGGGTTTCCCTAACAGACTTCTTAGTTTTCATCATCGGTGCGCAGCAGCCTTGGGGCTCCTTCTCTGCTCAAGGGCAAGGTGCTGTGGGGGCCTTTGACATCTGGCCAGGACCTAACAGGATCGCACAAATGTTTATGGTGAATATGATACAATGAACTGAGGGAATGGACTCCTTCCCACCCCATAATGTTTAATGGAAATGCTTTTGCTGACTTTATAAGGAATTCTTTTCAGTGGTTAAAGAATTAGGGACTCAAATCCTACAGCTGGAGGAGAGCTTATAACTTAAAAGGAATATGAATTCTGTGTTCAGAAAACTTCCCCACTCTCTCCTGTTAGTGCTTCCTCTGGTTTAGAAAATGCCAGGGGCCCTGGGAGGATGATGTTTCTGATTAACTTTTTTTTTCTTTTTTTAATTTGCCAAGGGCTCCAGACACTTGGCGCTTAAGTGTCTACAATGTAAAGTTTTACATATCTTCCTTGGGCTGTGATATGTCTACCTATCCTGTCCAGGACATCTCCCTGAATCATCTGAGTGGAGACTGACACTCATGTCCTAGGAGATTCATCTGAGAATGGGCGTCCGCCTGGCGGTTCAAATTCCGTAGCTGAGTTTTTTTGGTTCCCCGCAGGTCGGATGGTGCTGGTGGCTGGGGCAGAGTGACATGCACAGCTGTCCCTATCAGAGGCACCAAGCACAGGTGCTGGTTGTCCAGCCCCCAAAGTCGCAGGGAAACTCTGCCGCACGGACATGTGAGTCCCAAGCATTTTAACCTCGGTGCTCTAACCCTGTGGGCAAAAAAGTAGGAACCACGCGCAAGGCTGTTGTCACGATGAAAGCCCCTCTGTCCCTCTGCGACCGGCCCTCCATTCACTCCAACGAAGTGGCTCGGATTTGCACCTCGCGGCGGAAGCCTCCGCTTGCTACATCTTTACTAACATTTCGTTGGCTTGGACGAGTTTGAAGGCGACAGCGGTCGAGTCTCAATCTGTCCCCGCATAGGCGGAGGTGACCGCAGCGGCTGGGGATGGGCGAGCCCCCTGTGCGTCGTCCTGGAGCGCAGCTGCCTCTGTTCTCTGCGGAGCGGGACGCAGTCGTCCTGCAAGTGGGACTCGGCGCGCGCTACTCATGGTGGCTGCGCTGCCCCAAGCGCCCTCCAGCCCGGTCTTGTGATCTTGTGTCAGAGGTAACCGGTCCCCAGGCAGCCCCTCCCGAAATCGGCCTCAAGGAGCTGTCGCCGCTGGCCTGGCCACACGCGGTGCCTCCGCCTGTACGCGGAGCACCAGCTGCCTGGTCTGGCCTTGTCGCTGATCGTGCGGCAAGCGTGACACGGAGGACCAAAAAAGCGCTGCCTCCTCGGCTGGCCCTGCGGCGTCCCCGAGGTTCGCTGCCTCCCACCCAAGAGAAACTCACATTTGATGGGATATTTTACCAATCCTAGCATCTTCCTTTCTCCAGGTGTTCAGCTACCTCGGTTTTTAATTATTCTACATTCCCTTATGATAAATCTCTTTCCTCTTTAGGGTTGCGGGTGGTTCAAAGTTTAGACCTGAAATATTAAAAAAAGGTTGTTTACAGTCTTATGAGGAGGGACAGGCAGGGATGGGGAACTGGATACTGAGTGGAGTTTTAATTTATGAACAAAAATCATTTCACTGTATTACCCAGGCTCTTAATTTTCCTCTCTGACCGTCAACTATTTCATCTATAAAATACAGTGTAAAACATTTTATCTCCCCTGCCTTCCAGAGTTGGTCAGACAACCTGAGGATGGATCTTCCTGTACTAGGTTCTCTATGCTTTTCTGATCTGTAGGTCTGAAATTTAGGGTTAGAAAAATAATATTTCATTAAAGCAAGGAGTGAAGAGCATTATCTATGAATATACAAATATCAGAAGCAGGGGGTCTTTTTTTCTCTGCCTTTTGGCAATGGGGGTGCGGGTGGGGGGTGAGGGGAGGAAAGGTCTCCACACTCTGAATGCGAGTCACAAACATCATCAGGAGGCCGGATGTGCGGAGTATCTAGTCCTTTAGGACTCTGTGCCACTGATTCTCTGCGCTAATATTCATAATACAAAGTGAATTATATATTTTGACTTTCTTCTCCTTGTCTCATGTTTTCAATCAGAGAGGGGGAGAGAGAGAGACAGAGAGAGAGGGAAAGGAAGCAACTAGTTCTTGTCTTTAAAATACAAAAAGAAAAATAAAACAATCCCATTAATCAACGTGGAAAGACCCAAATCCTTTCCATTACCCTCCACTGTGCTGAATAATGCCATTTCAATTGCAAGGAAACAGATTCCCCCCCACCCCCCTCCCACAACCCCTTTTTACTTTGGAGAGGCACAGGAGCATCTGAGGGACATGCCCTTATAATGCCTTTTTGATCCAGGAGTTTTAAGAGACCACGTCTTAGAGGCAGACGAACTGGCTGAATGCTGACTTTAGGTGTGCCGGGTATGAGGGATGCTTTGCAGAACCTTCAAAAAGAATCCAGAGTATTTTTACAGAATGAATTACCTGTGCTTACATTAGTGAATCATTTCATGTGTGTTGTTGTTTTGGCCCACCCTTTCTCTGGGATACAGGAGGGAACCTTCTGCGAGAGGGGGAGGAAGAGAAGGAAGATGTGTGAGCTCCCCCTGGTGCTCTCCTGTGTTCAGGCGACTGAAAGGAATTGCACGGAAAACTAGTGTCTGTGTGAGCACAGGAAGAGGAAATAATGCCGTGGGGCCCAGGGAGGGGGGTATGGAGGAGGGCAAAGGGGGAAGAATGGGGGCAACTGTAAGAGAATAATAATTTAAAAATGATTAAAAAAAAGAAATAATATGGATTATTTACTGTTAAAAGGCCCATTTCCATGCAGATGGGCAGACAGGTCCAAATCAAGATCTCCTGGCCCCGGGCCTGGATTCTGTATGTCACCTTGTTAGTGTGGACCTGGCTTTATTAGCTAATGTCATTTCTGTCAAGAGTTGGAGGAATTCCTTGCCTTGTCAGAGGACATGTTTACAAAGTAAAATTCAAAGTGGGTAGGATCACTCTTGGAATCAAATCGAGTTATGTTTCATCCAGAATTGTTCTCTTTGTCAGTCTACAGTGATTCATTTGACTGAACAATTTTCACACACCTCTCCGTGCATGTGGACATCACAGAGATGTCACGGGACTTTGATAGGAGCCAGCCTAACGTGCGGGCCCTTTAATTCTAGACCATGTCTCCTATCCCAGTAAAATCCTATTGCTTAATGGCTTTTTTAACACTCAGGATCAGAGACCCCTGTGGACTCTGGTCACCTGCAAAGGCTGTGGGAGAACTCCGCAGTCTACTGGCCCCCCAAAATTTACAGTGTGTGCGTCGTCAGCCCTGCTCTGGATCCACACTGTGGGGAGTACATGGGATGTGTGAAAAGTACTTCCTGCTGAACCCGGTCAGATCAGCTAAGGGGCAAACTTCAGTGTTCTTTAACATAGATGGGTCAATACTATCAGGATTCTTTCACCTCATGAGTAAGCAGAGCTTCAGTGTCATTTAGTTTTGCATGTGTGATTTTGGTTGTGTGGGAATGTTGTAGAATGGATCTGAAGATCCCAGTTCTTCTGATGAACTCCTTCACAGGGACTGAATCAGACGCACGGAGGCCTGCAGTAAGTTTAACTTTAATTAAGTTTTAATCCAGTCCATGATCTCCATTCATTCTGCTCCCTTGGTTTTTATTTCTCCCAACACACCACACCCCTCGCCCCTTTACCTCTTTGCTATGCCATTCCTCAGGTCCGCACCATTCCTTTCTCTCCACCCCAGCCCTCCAGCATCTCCAATTCACTGTGTCTAGGGCGAGGCTCATCTCTCTCCTGACAGTTTTCACCTGTGCACAGTGTGCCCTTTTCTACCTTGTTTTGCATTTACTGTTTGCACCCCACAGTAAGCCCTTCTGAGAGAGAGCCCCATACTCTGGCTTACAAAGAACATGTGTGTATGTAACTTCCCGGCTCTGAATTGAGAGCCGCATGGAGATAGGGCAATGGCTTTTGTTTCTTCTGTATGTTCACAGCACCCAAGTGTGCTGAGACCTTTCATAGTTTTACCGATAAAGAAGCAAATTAAAATAACAATCCTGAGGGATTGTTTTTAATCTCAAACATTTTTTAAATCTCATGTCTCTTAAATGAAAAATTGTCAAATTAAGAGCCACTTCCAGGATTTTAATTTATGTATCAGTTGTGCTTTGCCTCTACCCCAAAAGGATTTAAGGTGGGCTTAAAATAGTATGAAAACTAGACAAGATTATTAATTCTGTCCCTGCAGTCTCTAAAATCATAATGTTCTAGACCCCAATTTAAACAATGGAGGGTTTTTTCTAAGGTAAAAGGCACATTTTCTAATATCTTTTATGATTATGTGAAGAAAAAAATCACAGATAAAAATTTCAGAAATATTTTTGCATCTTTATTGCATATCACACACACTTACATACACACTCACACTAGAACTGTACTGGCAGTGAACATGGGTTGTTTAAAGTATAGCTATTCAACTGTCATATAAAGTGAAATCTATATTTTCTCTCCCTATATGACTATATATTTAACATCTCTATGCAAATGTGTGTGCATACATATGTATATGTTATATACACACACTCCACATTATTATTTCAAAGGGGATTTTGCTCCTTCTGGCTACCAGCAATAACTAGTCAATATTTACACTCTTGAATATCGATGATATCGTGCATACACAGGAAAGCTGTGGAAAACATCTCCATTTTCAAACAGAGTTTTAATTATGTGTAAAGACTTCAATTGTTCACCATCTAATGTCATGGATTGGTCCTCACAGTGTGAAGTGCAACTGTCCAGGACCCCCACAGTATTATAAATAGGCTTCTAAAGCCGGGTTGATTGATGTTTGGCATAAAACGCTATTCCTCTGAGCACATATATTCCTTCTGTTCACCATTTTCATAGAAAAATACCAGGGCTGATTTTTTATTCAAATCTCCAATTTATGCAGGGTTTAAACCACTTAATACTTAAAGCCTTTTTCAGATCTTTGTTTCCCTTTTCTGTGAGGTAGGTAACTAAATCTTTTCCCTCAATACAAATAAAAATTGGAGATTTAGCAGATTCCTGTGGGGGAGAGAAAGAGTTTATTAATTATGTTGAGAATCAAATAATATGCTTCTTTGACACTAATGTTCCATCTTTCTCCACCCCAAGTATCCTATGGGGCAACTTTAAAGCCTTTTCAGGGTCTAGATTACTGCATTTATGGTTCCTAAGAAGAAGAAATTTAATGAATGGCGTTGAGTTGAAGAGAGAATTTGAGATGTTTTAAGATTTAAGCTACAAGTGAAACAATTTTTTTTTCAAAGCGTGTCCCAGGGATGGTACTATAAAACATCAAAAAATATAAGCACAATAATACACATTTTATGAGTTTTAATAAATTGTTAATACTGATGAAATGTAAATTTTTCCTTCATGAACCTTAATCTGCATTTGACAGAGCTCTACAGAAAACTTCACCCCTGTAAAGCAGTGTAGAAGATATTGTAGAGACTTGCAGCAATAGCGAATGATTAGCGATCTTCTTAAAAATTTTTATATTGACAATATTAAACCAACTGCCTTATTCGGATTGAATTGGTTTTGGCTATTGCCTATATTGGTACCTTTCTTAAGAGTGCGTGGTTTTTATAGGCTCTGTGTTAGAAACATTCTACTTGAATACAATTCTGAAACTACCCGTACCTGATAGACAGCAGAATAGTTAATATTTACTGAGTACTTACTACATACCAGGCACTGTACTACGCACATTCCATGTATTACTGCACTGGGTTTTTATAGCTAGATTATGGAGGAAGATACATTATTATCGGTCCTTGAAGGATGAGAAATTTGGGGCACACAGGCTTAAAGTGATTTGCCCAAAATTACCTGCTGTGTACACTGGGTGGCTTATAAACAACAGGAATGTAGTATTCACAGTTCTGGAGGATAGGAAGTCCAAGATCAAGATGCCAGCAGATTCAGTGTCTGGTGAGAGCCCTCTTTCTGGTTCACAGACAGCACCTTTAACTTGTAACCTCACATGGTGGAGTGGGCCAGGAACTTTCAGCCACTTTGAAAAAGGGCACTAATCCCATTTATGAGCCCTCCACCCTCACTCTCGAATACCATCATGTTGTGGGTAGGTTTCAATATATAAATTATGGGCAGTGGGGGGAGACACAAATATTCAGAGCATAACACCTGGTAGTTGTGAAGGTATGGAACGGACTACAGTAGTCCAACCTCGCACCTTCCTGGAAGGGGCCAGGAAGTGAATATTTTAAGCTCTGCAGGCCATATAGCCTTTGTCACCACTACCTAATTCCGCTATCAGAGTGTGAAAGCAGTCATAGATAATATGTAAATAAATTGTGTGGCTCTGTCCCAAAACATCTTTACTTAATAAAAAAAAAAGCAGGTAGTAGGCCAGACTTGCCTTGTGGGCTGTGATTTGCTGACCTCTGCTCTAGCTTGTTCTACCTGCCTCCGGAGTGCAAAGAAAACCCACTAAATGCACTGACTTTGGGACAAGCAGGCCTCCATGCCAGGTCAGTCTGCTGAGAAGGTAAAAGCAACATGAACTGAGCATCCAGAAACTACCTCTGACCTTGGCACTTGACTCTAATCGTCCTTGTTGGAGGCTTTGAAAGGCTCCACTCAGAACATAATGTACTTAGAGGAGTGGAGTCTCGAATGAATGCATGAGTTCTCGTTATTGTAACTTAGAATCACTAGAGTGAAGCTGGAGTCCAGATGTGCCTAGATTTTTGGTGTGCTGAAGGCCACTGACCCTCACCTATAAGATAACCTTCCTTTGTTCTGCAGGGACTATTGGAGCCCCAAGTCACACTTACCTCACACCCTGTTTTGTTTCATTGAACTTTTAACCTGTTGCCCTGGATCAGGCTGAGCTGCTCTGGAGGCTGAGCTGCCCACTCCCTCACTGGTCCACTGAGGCCTGAGGATGTGCCTTTTACTTGCAAGTCTTTATACTAAATTGCCCAATCCAACCAATTGGCTAAGTCCTTTGGTGCTGGCAACCTCTCTGGAATTCTATTTTCACCTATTCCTAGACCATCCATTACTACAGTTCCTCCATGACTGTGTGTTAGAAAGTAGATACTATCTCTCCCTGTCATTGCCAGCTTCCTTGTCCTCCCCATCAGATGCTGGATTCTGGAGGACACGTTGAACTTCTTAGCCACTGAAACTTATCAGTGGCTACCTGCCTGCCCCAGTGGATAGATGAAGGTCTAGTTCTCTATCCACTCATCTGACTCTGTCTGATATCAGGTTATTGGCTCATGCTTGGTCACGGGGACAGGGAGAGCTACTTCCCTACATTCTAGTTTTGCCTAAAATGAGATGTTTCCTTTCTTTCACACTCAAAAAGTAAGTACTATGATCATAGGGTATAGTTATTGTAAGAAAGTAACAAGAATTTGGCCTTACATTTCTATGAAATAGCAAAACAATGAGAACACAGTCTGGGCCTGGTTGGCAGAATTACAGAAGCACTTGGGTGACAGAAAAACCGAAGTGGTAGTTGATAATTGAGAAGCACAATGTTTTCTCTCTTCTTTCTCCCCAAACATTTTTTTATAAAACTCAATTTTTATCATACATCTCACTGATGCTTTTCGTATTAAAGAACTCAGCAGAATTTTTAACTAGGAGGAAAATTCCCTGGTGTTGGAGTTAATCCTTGAAATCAATCGACAAGTCTTTTAAAGTCCTTTACATCATCACAAGATGAAAGTGCTCTTTGGGTTTAAAGCCAAAGGAGTAATCCCTTGTCTTGTGTGTGACTGAAAAGAATGATTATAAGCAGTGATTCCGCTCTTAAGTAGATTATAGTGTCATTGCAGAGATAAAATTAAGACATAAGAGACAATTAGAACAACTAAACAGTATGGCACTCATAGTCTATGAGTTAGAGTAGAAAAGGACAACTGAGCACTGGAGGATGTGCTTTGCAGAACAGGTTGGGTTCATGATAATTGATATGAGAGAGCCGCTGATGGCTCTTTCCATATAGGGGAAGACTTGATCGTGGATTCCTTGAGGTGAGAGGTGTTCTAATCTCTTCGTTAGCTCAAATCTCAGGCATACATCATGGCGTCCTGTAGGCACTTAAGAAAAATCTATTTAGTATGAAAATGGAATTTAAGTGGAGCAAAATATGAGTTGGAGAGATTGGAATCAGGAAAGAGACATGAGAATCTCCCTAATGATCAGAAGTCTGCTTGGTTGTTTTTGCCAGCCAGGGCCTGGAATAACTACGGGTAAGCTCTAAAACCATATTCACTTAATTGAATAAATTTGTCTTAGACATTAATCATCAAGTTTTCAAACCCTTTTAATATTCCAGAAAAAAAGTGAACTGTGCATTTAATGCAAGGAAAAAGACCCCCCCCCCTTTCTCAAATGAAACCAAGAAGTGATTGTAAGCTCAACTTTCGAGGAAAATATTATGGTAGAAAAGCTCATAAGTGTGAAAATTAGGCACATCACAGTAAGTACTTGGCCACACCGGTTGTTTGTACATTATTAGCTGGGGAACCTTTGTTCATGCCTGTGCTTCAGGTCTGTAACTTCAAAAATATGGATACTGATGTCTACCCAGAAGGCCTGTGGTAAGGATTATCATTTATAAAACAGCACGGACTCTAGTTCAGGACAGACCATTCACGGGTGTTCCTTTCACTCTCCTTTCCCCTTCAGGATCGAATCGAATAAGAGCCTAGGCTCCTGTGAAGCCAGGGTGTCCTGCAGGTCCTGGGCTGCAGGACTAGGGCACCGCTGGGTAGGAAGCACCAGCACTGGGGATGCTTCCAGTGTGCAGGTGTGGACACCAGTCCCAGGCATGAGGGGACTATGCTGGCGAGTGCTGGCAGAAAAGCTGTCAGCATGGAGTTAGCTTTGTGGGTGGTTCAAGAAGCAAAAAGGAAGAAGACAGTAGTAAAAACAAAATCATCAGTTTGTGAGCGACGAAAGGCGAAAGAGCAAAAGATGGGTCACTATTGTTGGTCAGTAGTAGTACATATGTGCCGCGGATTTTTGCGGTTATTTCGTTGCATGTGAACTGATGTGTTAACTAATAAAAATGGGTCTTAGTGAAACTTTAAGTGAGCCAGCTGTGTTCAGCTGAAAAGGCGTTCTTTTTCTTCCTTGTGTGAACAAGAGGAGAGGGGCTGTTTAATTAAGGAGAAAAGTGTTGGGGAAATTTGGGTGTGTTTTTATTACTACAGTGGTGGGAGAAGCAAGTTTACCAAAGAACTGAAAGCGGATGCCTCTGTGTGGTAAACTGAGGTTCCCAGAGGCTGTGTATTTCAGGAGGGAGCTGTATGTGATGACTCGCAGGCTGTTGTCAGGGACAACAGTGGATGGAACGACTCCTGAAGTTCAGATAGAGGCTGTTGTAACATATAGCCTACCTTCTCACTTCTCACCTCTCTCTCTTCTCTTCCCCAGCCCCTGCCCTGGGTGCATAGTTGTACTGAGAGCCTTTTTTGTTGCAACAGCTCCTAAGGCCCTCAGGCGTGCTGTGCGTTGATTCACCTTTGGCTGGTGTGGCCTTGTCCTATAAACAGCTGTGTAGGCTCCGCCCAGCCCAGGTGCCCAGTGCTGTTCAGTGGGGCATCAGCTTTGTTGGCCATCACTCACATGGATCCATTCCATCATCACTACAAACACTCTTCTTAAGAACGAAGCCACAGGGTGGTTGGTCAAAAGTATAGAGACAGCACATAACAGAGCTAGAATTCGGATGTAGGTCTTTAGCCTCTGAGAGTTTTTTCTGCAGACCAGTCATCATCAGACAAAGGAGACAACTTCTCCATTCTTTTTTGTCCAGGATGGCACATCATAATGTCGAACAAGTGAGTATAGCTTGAAAAAAACATTGAAAGCATCCTGGGTACCTATGGTTCTCATGACCAAACCACCAAAGGTTACGTGGGTTGGAATCTTCCTGATTAGTAGGTAGGCAAATGTTGTAGGTGATACTGGTGCCCACGTAACTCAGTGACCAGAGCTTCGGAGGCATGAAGGAGGGTAAAGACACAGAAATCCTCTGGATTTGCCAGGTAGAAAGCAAATGGTGACCTTTAAAAGCCTATTTTCAGTTCTGAGTGAAAATGGAAGCCGGGTTGCAAGGATTAAGAAAAAAAATGGATAAGGAGAAAGCGTTGGCTATGAATGAGACATCGAAGTGAAAGCATGGAAGGAAACTTAAGTCGAGCCTTTGGCAGGATGGGGTCAGGGGCCCAGCTTCTGTGTCCCCCAGCCCCAATTCTGTCTCTCATTTAGTGCAATGTATTACTTAGCAGTTTATACTAAAAAGGTAGAGGGATTGTATTTTAATATATTAGCATATTTAATATATTAATAGATGTTTTTCTATCCCTGAGGTAAGAACATACTGTATTCTGAGGACACCCCTTTCTGTCTGCAACCCTCAGGATTAGACACCTAGACAGTGAGTCACCTAAAACAATGGCTGAACATGTTTGAAAATCCTCTGGTCTTAGGGTAAATCAGATTTGGATGTGTACTTGTTGAGCAAGTTTTCCTACCTTCAGAGACTAATCTAGTTCAAAGAGTAGATTATAGATCCCCACGGGTAGGGTGGAGGAGCGGGGAAAATGTATCAGAGAAATGGAGAGCCAGAGAGAAAGAAACCATAGGTCTCCACCAGGGAAGACTCTCTGTCTCCCACTCCAGGGAGGCACTCAGAAGTCCACTTAGTGACGAGTTGTCCTTTTGCCAACAGGAGAGAACCATCTTTGGGCAGCATTCAGTATATCACTATAGAGCTAGTTTGTGTATTCTCCAAGACCCTTCCCAGGACACATCTAATTTACAATAATCATAGATGGCGGCGGGGGGGGGGGTAAGATGGTGATAAGAAAAGGAAGTGGTTCCAAGGTGGCATTACATTGAACTAGACTGAAATCTTCCATGTGCACAGAGCTTAATTAATGTTTGTTGAATGAATAAGTGACTGAATGGCTGTTAGATGAGTAAATACAAGTGAAAATGTTTAGAAGTCACAAAAAAGCCAAAGAAAGGGACCAAGAAGAGGCAAAAGATATTTGAACAGGGAAGGATGATTTTTTAAACCTAACTGAGAGGTGACTGAAGAAGGAGAGGTTGAAGGGCAAATCCAAGTTCTGTTGTAGACTGGGAAAAAGAATGAGATGATAGATGATGAGTCTTTGATATGTTGGGATGAAAAAAATGTTCTTTAATAACCATAGTTAACTCCAAATTTATCTTCTTCATAGTTCCATTTCTGATTGTAATACATACTCAGTAGAGTTGACAAGTAGGAACTCATCAAGATGGCATGAGAATCTGTAAAAGATAAAGTCATGGGGTAATATTTTATTTCTTTCAGTATTCATGTGTAGAAAAGCATGTTACTATCATCATGAGATTGTTCTCTTTTACAGTCTGAAAACAGAGTTGTGCTGTAAGAGTGTGTCTAAAGTGCCAGATATCATTGTGTGTTCTTACATGTCCAAGTGATCTCATATTTGTTTGTTCCATAGTTTTTTCACTCTGGTGCATTTACTAATGCATTGCAAGGCATGAACTGTATTACATGGAGACACTGTGTGAGTTAGCAGACACCTGAATGCATATTTATGAGCCAATGTGCTGCACTAGCACTAAAGCCAGCATTTCTGACCCTTTCCTATCCTGTCCTGACCCTCTCCAACCCAAACCATGGGATCCACTGCCCGCTTCATCCCCCAGCCTGCTCTCAGCCTGGACCTTCTACCCAGAACCCCAGACTCTAATAAGGGTTGGAGCTCTGAAGCTCTGCTTGGTTCTTCCTGGTCTCTTTCCCTGGAGCTTAAAATTTCGCCTTCTCCCCAGCAAACATAGCTCGACCTTGTGTCCTCGATTGGCCTCTACTCCAGCACCACTCTGTTCCAACTGTTGCCCAAGTCCAGCCCGCTCTTGTCATGATGTCTGCACACTGACTTTGGACCACCCGACTACCCTCATTTAGGGCTATTCATGGCATGGGGGGCAGGCCCTCTCTTCCCTCCTCATTGCAGCCCTCCCTTCCTTCATGTAATGTCTTGTTTTGGGGTCTGCTGGCCTATCTCAGGCCAGAGTTTGTTTAAGACAGTCCATGCCCCACCCCACCCCTGACTCTGCCAGAGACCCTGCACTGTCCCAATCCTGGTGAATACCTCTTCTGGCAGAGGAACTTCCCTTGGATGTCCCTTGGAAGGGAAGAACAAGATCTTGCTCCTGTTAGGGCTGGTACAGGTGCTGGACAGCCTGTGCCTACAGTGGGGCCATTAGCAGATGTCACCCTGCGGACGAGAGGAAGCCTAGTAAGAGAAGTAACATGTTACCCCTTCATCAACCCCCCACCACTCAGGAGCTGAATGCTCTGTGCTCATTGCAAAGGAGGGTAAACCTGTGGATGAAGTGGCTTAATAGGCTACATGCAACGTTGCTGCAAGAGACAGAAATGGAAATTAGTATTTCTCAATCTTTCATTTTAATCCTCAGATCACATTAATAAATTTTGACACACTTTTTGGTGTAAGAGGATATTTCATCTGGAATAGGACATGGTTTAAGAAAAATGTTCTTTACATAATACCACTCCTTAATTTAACTAGGCTTTAGGATTACTTTTGTTGTTAAACTGCTTTCTCAATTTGCCTCGTAATGTTGTATTCTCTGTACAAGAATAACTTTAAAATATATAAAGACATCACAAAAAAGGAAAAGAACCCTTCAAACTGTTATATTTTGGAGGCAAGTGAGCTATTTTGAAATCAGAGTACTGCAATCTCCATTTTTCAGCTTCAAGTCTGATATATATATATATATATATATTCAAAAATAAACATTTTATGGCAAATATAATGTCATTGACAATTCAGATTTTTGAGCTGCTAAAAAAAACTGTGAATCATCAGTTTGTCACCTGTTAACATCAGCTCAAATTTGGGTTGACTTTTTATTAGGTTTCTGAGAGTTGCGGAGACCGCTAGATCCAGAGAGCGAACGGGAGGAGCAGGCATAGGCAAACTTCCCATTTGTGATAAGCGGCATCTTGCTGCTAAAACAAGCTTCACGCGTTAGCCGGCGATCATTAGGTTGGAGACTCTCCTGATACCCAAGAGATGCTTACAGTAGGAATACATTTCTATGTTGAAGCATTTGACAAGCCTTAGTTCCTGATGTCTCACACTCAAGCCTTACTTTATAGTCACATCTGTTAGTTTAAAGCATTTTTAGTTTATTGAAGAAGCCTTCACAAAGAAAAAACAGATGATGAAAATCTCATCTGTCAAAACTGTTATTAAAACCAGTAACAGTGTGAAATTTTGTTTAAATTGAAAGCATCATTTATTTTTATCAAACATTTTATAAACAATCACATTTGAGAAAGATTTGGGGGACCTGGAGAGCCCTCAACAAAATGCAGCTCATTATGTCGCTTTGTTGAATGTGTGGCTTAGAGATAGGCGCGGGGCTGCTTCCCTCTACCTTGGGGGTGGCCAGAGGGGTGGAGAAATGACCCTGAGCAGGGCTCCCCACCGTGACCAGGGAGAGTGAGCAGAAAGGGGAGTAGGCCTAAACTGGAGGTTGGACCTTACTGTAGTGGTTTCAGATGGCAGGGGCACCCTCTTTGCCCTTTACTGATGGATGAGGGTGGAGCTATATGGCCTTTACCTGGAAGTCCCCAGAGGGCTTAGACAAAAGAAAGGAAAGGAAAGAAAGCAGGTTCATGGGAAGAATGAGCAAGGTTGCTTTCTTTTCTTCTGTGCAGACAGTTTGATTTCATGCTCAGATCTGCTACTGATATCAAAGGGTGATTCACAGCCAGGAATAAAAGACAGCCTTAAAGAGGGAAACAAGATGAACACCGAGTCCATTTAGTTGACTCTTCATTCAATCCAGATGTCTGGCAATGTGGAGACAAAACATCTGACACTTTGCTATTGTGTAGACTCAGCCTTAGAATATACAAAAGATCCAGTTTCACGTTCTTAGCTGTGTCACATACTTGGGCTGTTTGGTATTAGCAGCTTTGAAAAAGAAAATGTGTCTTGAGGAAAGTAGAACCATGTAAATCTGAATGATTTGTTCAAATAGTAACTGTTCTTTCCTTTCTCCATGTGATACTGTACTGAATTTGGCCACACTCTGAGACCTCCCCCTGGGGGCCCTCCTAGGTTCCACACTGGGCATGAGGTGCCAGAATGGGGGTGCACAGTGTTAAGGGGTATTCCAGATCCTCAGCCTCCCATTCTCTCTCTTATAAATCTATGAACCTAGCTGTTTCTTTTTTTCCCTTTCTCAATCCATCCCTCCCACCATTTATACAAGAAAACTTTGCCTCTTACTCATCCTGATCTCACTAAGAAAATGCTGCTCCAGAGTGTAAAGATCCCCCAGCACACCAAACAAAGGGACTGCTGGGATCTTTGAAGCCCACCAAAACACGAGACCCCAGCCTGTGTCAGAGCTGCCTCTTTCCCACCATATCAAAGAGGAGAAGGTGAATATTCCATGTTTACTTCCAAAATAGCAATATTATGTTCTCCAGAAGACAGAGCACACGTTAGTGTTAAGTTACCATTTATACTTTCTTGACTACTTACTCAGATTTGCAGGAAAAAAATTTTTCATTAATTTTTGCCAGATGATTATATACTGTAAACCTCTGTTTTATTTTTAACATAGCACAAATGTCTTGCCCCCAACTAACCTCTTCTCTGCTAATTTATTTATTTTTGCTGCATACACTGCAGGAATGTCTTTTAGGTTCTGCTCTTAAAAGGAATGGACTTAACAACAAGAATGTATGCACCTTTTGTAACTGAACTTCCTGTGACCCAGTCCTTTCTTTTTCCTGTTGATTTGGTCTGAACCTCAGATCATTTTAGCTGCCAGTTGTATTCATCTATGGAAATATAAACTATTGGGACAATAAGCCCTATTCTCATTTAAAGATGCATTTCCAGTAAAAGATTTGTTACATTCAATAATTTTTAAATTAGACTTTATATTTCTATTGTTTGATCAATTGTGGACTAATAACTGTAATAATATTCATTCAACCCAGAAAAATTTTTGACAATAGTCTATAATTCATTTTTATTGCATGAAATAAAATCAATTTAAGCTTTTCAATTTATATACAAAATTTTGTTGCGGAGAAGTATGATTAAATGATCAACAAAAGATTTTCAAGCGTAAAGATAAAAACCCATAAGAAAAATGGCATGGAAATATAAGATCACAGAGAAAACAATATAAACTCTTCAGGAAGAGTTTGTTCGTATATTTTGTAAATGTATGACGGTGGATATCAAATTCAGATTCAGCAGCCTGCTGGGGATCAGATGACACACTTCACCAAGGAAACTGAGCTGAGTTTCCCAAAACACCATTTATGAAGATGGGGGCAGGGTTACATGAAACCTAACTGGGGCCCCAAGTAGGTAAGAGCAGAAAAGTCCTGCAGGTGTGAAGGGACGGAACGGTCACCTGTTCACTTTATCTCAGGAGAGAGCCACCCTCTAGTAGCTGCAGCCTTTAGGGGAAGGTGGTGGGGACCTGCATTCTAGAAGGAAGGGAGTTGAGAGAATGAACACCCTGACCTTATGCTCTCCCTGTTGTCTCGTTTCCTACCAGTGTCTCTCATTGGTTAAACCCAACCTAGACGTAGTGACAGGCCTCGATCTTTTACCATTAATTGTATTAAGATGATAGCTGTAGGCGTTTTTTGTAGATATCCTTTATCAGATCAAGAAAGTCCTTCCCTATACATAGTTTTGGGGAGCTTTCACCAAGAATTTCTGTTGCATTTTGTCACTTTACTTCATCTATTCAGATATTTATGTATTCACCTTTATCCTATTGGTAAGGTGCATTATATTAATTGATTTTAAAATGTTAACTAACCTTGCATT
>VMDR010020075.1:0-17826 GCA_007922815.1 Macrotus californicus
CACTTAAGAAAGGTTTTGAATTACAAAAAGCAATAGATGCCTGTTGTACAAATTTTTTAAAGTACAGAAATATGAAAAATAAAAAGTAGAAACCATTTTTAGGCACAAATTATGTATATAGTTTATTTTAACATAAACAATAGGATCATATTATATGTTATATGTTTTTCTTTCTTGATTTTTTTCGTTCAACTATATTAGATATATTTTTTCCACCAGTGCTGCCTTATTCTTACCATTGCATTGCATAGACATATTAAAATTTATACAACCATTTCCTCCTGGTAGAAACAGGATTGTGTCCACTGTTTGATTACCATGAACACTGTTTCAGGGAACATTATTGCGCACAGACCCCTCACTTGTGTATTTCTGTAAGAGAGCTTCTAAGGGCCAGAACTGAGGAACCAAAGGGTATAAATGCTCTAAATTCTGATTTAGAAAATCTGTATTTTAATAGCTATTTTTATATTGCCCATCTTGGCTTAGTGAGAAAGAACCTAGCCAACCAAGGAAAATGTCTTCCACAGAGACTGCTAAGGCCCTTCCTCACTGCCTGAGGCTCTCGTGGCAGACCGTGGTCATCTCCTTCAGGAGAGGCAGCGCTAGGATTGTTTTTTCCAGAATATGGAATTATATATTTCTTTGCTTTTTGATTTAGAATATATTTGTTTAAATGAAAGGAAATTTAGAGATCAACCCCCTTAATCTGAAAGTGTACTGTTAGTACCAAGTAAAAGAAAAGAACTCAAACTGACTGAAACAATAAATGGAATGTATTGGCTCACATTAACTGACAAATTTGAGATATTGGCGGGCTTCTTGTGTGACTTGATCCAGAGTCCATGACATAATCTGCTTCCTAGAGTGTGTCTCGGCTGGTCCCCATCCTGCATATTGGCTTCAATCTTGACCTGGCTTTCCTCGTAGGGCTGCCAACAAGGATGCAAACTCCCTTGTTTTCACCCAGTGTAGGAACAGGGTGTTTCTTCCTCCAAATATCACTCAAAAGTCCCGAACCTCACACTAATCCACCATTTAGGACAACTGTCCACCCTTAAATTAGTAATTCTTATGAGGGACATTGGTTCACAAAGCCTCACCCTGGAGCTGGGAGGAAGGCCAATGTCAAACAACGTGAATGCTTCACAATGAAGGAGAAGGGGAACTGATTCTGAGTAAGCCACCACCTTTCGGGGCGGAACTTCATATCTTCTGGCCTCAAGCTTCCACGCAGAGGGACTCCTGTTGCTCTAGCACTCTGGACCCCTCTTCCCTTCCTGCTTACCTCTGCCTGATTGGCGGAGAGCAAAGTCTGACATTGACGGTCCTCATTCTGTCACTGATGAAGCTGATCCCATTAAAGGCTGCAAGCACTGAAGATTCATCTGTCTTCTTTCAACCTGAAGCTTCTATGGAACAGCGACTCCAGGATAAATGTGGATGTTCTGCAGCCTCACAGATCCCCTTCTGTGTGCCGTGCCAGGGTCTGGCCTGACAGAAGGGGAGGCTGAAGGGATGTGGAGTAAAGCAACAATTCATTTTGTCCCCAGAAATGATTTCTCTCTTCTAATCAGCTTATTAGTAGAGTCTGTATTTTGTTCCTCATCTCTTGGTGCCCTATGTCTTCTGAACCAGTTCTCATCTCAGAATAGAGAGAAGACATTGCTTAGCAATCTTTTAAAACTGAGTGCTGTACTGTTTCAGATTCTGGCCTCTATAGGGCTTTTCCTTCCCATAGGTGGAAACACCTGGATATAATTTTCCAGCCCTTCCCTTGCCCCATTTTCTGCTTCAAGTCTAGATCTTCTATCAAATTTAGTCCCTGGATTTCCTACTTAGAATTTGTCATTGTAACTAGGTTATCGGAATTGGGTCTTATCTTGCATGCAAACATCACTCTCCTTTGATGAGCCCCAAGTCCTATGCATGGATCCAACGTTGGTAATTGACCGTGGCCTCCAGTTCCTTTCTCACACTGGGCCCTTGCCCATTCCCCTCTAGTTAGTTTCCTACAGCTGGGGCAACAAATTACCACAAACTTGGTGGCTTAAAAAACCAAAAATTTATTTTCTCAGTTCTGGAGGCCAGAAGGTCAAAATCAAAGTGTTCTCAGGGTTGGTTCCTTGTGGAGCCATGAAGGAGAGTCCATTCCATGGTTCTCCCCTAGTTTCTGGTGTCTGCAGGTAACTCTTGGCATTCCGTGGCTTGTAGGAACATCACTCCAGCCTCTCTGCCTCTGTCCTCACATGACCTTCCCCTCTGTGTGTCCCTGTATCTCAAATCTCCCTTTCTCTGATCAGGACACCAGGATCAGATTTAGGGCCCATCCTAAATCCGTAGGACCTCATTTTGAAATCTTTAACTTCATTACATCACCAAAGACCCTATTTCAAAATAAGGTTACATGCACAAGTACCAGGGATTAGGTCGTGGACACATCTTTTGCGAGGACACAGTTGAACCAACTAACTTCACCTCTTAATCCAAAAGGACTCCTATGTGATTCCTATGACCTCCTGAGGCTGACTGCTTACTCAGACTTCTGAAGGTTACCTGCATTAGATCCTCTCTTCTGCAACCTTTTGCAAGAAATAAATCTTATGACCCCTTTAGCTGACTGTCTAGATACCATCTAGAGATTGTGGCCCTCCTTGGATGCCAAATTTGGCTGCCAAAGTCAACCTCTGCCATAGGCACCAGGACAAGTTCTGGGTGATCCCCAGCCCTATTCCCCAGGGTTTATCACATTTTATTGAGTGGGTCCAGGGCTAGGGTCTGATGTCCCCACTCGCCCTGTCTGATTATAACTGGTCATGTCCTGCTGTATTCTGAGGTGCTATCCAAGAAGCACTAGACCTCTTGGAATTTTAAAAAATTGATTCCAGAGCTAGAGAGAGACTAACATTGATTTGTTGTTCCACTTATTTATGCACTCATTGGTTGCTTCTCATATGTGCCCTGACCAGAGATCAAACCTGCAACCTTGTCGTATTGGGATGACGCTCAAATGAGCTACCAGCCAGGTGGACCTCTTGGAATTTTGATTAAGAACTTCAAATATTTGTAGTAACATCCAAGCACTAGTTTTCCAATCCCATAACTTCTGCTAAAAGTCAAATCATGAGATATTGTATGTTAAGCTATTTAGCTCAATGCTTTACTCATAAAAACAAAACCTTACATGGATTCTAGGATTTCTGTGTGCCAGGCACTATGCTAACCATATATGTATTACCTCCTCTCAACTTTACAATAACCCTTTTTTGATCCCGATTGAACGAATAAGGAACTTAAAGCTTAGTAACATTAAGCAGATTGTTTTATAGGTGAGAAGTGAGGTTTGAAGCTCGGTCGTTTGACCCTGAAGGCCATCCTCCTCACCAGCAGACCAAATGGCCTCAAAACATGTCAGCTGGACAAATGAACATTGGACAGGATTTTTGTAAGAATTCGAATCAAGTCTTGTCAATCAACAAAGATGAGTAGACTTTTAGAAACTGTAAAAGTTTTGATACATAAGATGCCATTAAAAATTGACATAATTTGTCCTTCCTAGTGTGGCTCAGTGGGTTGAGCACCAGACTGCAAACCAAAAGGTCACCAGTTTGATTCTCACTCAGGGCACATACCTGGTTCGCGGGCCAGATCAGGGCTTGTGAGAAGCAACAGATCGATGTTTCTGTCACACATAGATGTTTCTCTCCTGCTCTTTCTCCCTCCCTTCCCCTCTCTCTAAAAAATAAATAAAATTTAAAAATTTTTAAATTGATATAATTTTTGTTTTTGTGTTTTTTTCTACTTAAATTTTTTTTATTTTTATTTTTAGAGAGAGGGTAAAGAAGGGAGGCAGAGAGAGAGAAAAGTATCAATGTGTAGTCACCTCTGTGTGTCTCCTACTGGGGACCTGGCCTGCAACCCAGGCATGTGCCCTGACTGAGAATAGAACTGGCGACGCTTTGGTTTGCAGGCTGGCACTCAATCCACTGAGCCACACCAGCCAGGACTGTTTTTTTCTTTTTCAGTATGTTTCACTGAGGTATAATTTACATATATTTTAATGCACGCATTCTAAGAGCACAATATAGTGCTTTTTGACAAATATATGTATCTGTGAAATCACTACCACAATCAATCCAGACATCTAATTTTTTTTTATACTCTAGAAAGTTCACTTGTGCACTTTTGTAGTCAATTCTCTACCCCGTGACCCCCATCCCGGCCCCAGGATACCACCAATCTGCTTTCTGCCCTAGAACTTCTCATAAACCACACACTGTGGACTTTTGCACCCGATATCTTCCTGTTCAGCACAATTTTTGACAGTCATCACTGGTTGTATGTATCAGAAGTTCATTCTTCTTTACTGCTGAGTAGTATTCCAGGGTGCATGTATACCAATTTATTTATCCATTTACCTGGTGTTGGACACCTAGGTTATATATCAGTCAGGAGATAGAAAGCATTCACTTGAACAGGAAAATCTAATATAATTAGTAACTAGTAAAAGGAGGTTCATGACATAAAAGGGCAAACGAGGGTCTGGCAGTAGCACGTGGGCTGAGGGAGAGTGAGCTCCGAAGGAACCAGAGACTTGGGAGAACGTGCCCTGCCCCTCCCAGGCTTCAGCTCCGACTTCTTTAAGAAGAAGGTGGCAACCACTGGAATGCACGACGTGCTTGTCTGTGATGAAGAAACTTGCCAAAGGACACAAGCTAGAGCTGGCCCATAGGTGGCCTGCAGTCTCTAAATAATTCAGGCAGCTTGGAGCTGGCCTCTGGGAGCAGCCTGAGAGTGGGAAGAACAGGCCTGAGACTAGTCGGAACTGGCCAGTGAGGTTTGTAGAGGTGAGTGCTACCAGGGGTTAGTACCTGCGCTGGATAAAAAACATGGGAGAAGGACCAGAACCCAGAAGGGAAATGCCTTCCTGCTGAGACCATCTTGTTGTGTCCCTCCAGTGCCCTCAATTTGACAAAGCCCGACGTGCCATCAGGCAGGCGAGAAATGCTCATAGGCTCCAGTTCCACTATCCCAAAGCAGGGCAGAGAAAGGTGCGTTCAAGTCTGAGAGACAATGAATCGATACCTGGCATAGGTTATTTCTGCTTTGGGGTGTCATGAACAAAGCTGCTCATAAACATTTGTGGGAACAAGTCTTTTTGTGGTCATATGTTTCGATTTCTCTTGGGAGATACATACAAGTGGAATTTGCCTGGACATATGGTGAGCATATGTTTAACTTTATAAGAAACTACCAAATTGTTTTCCAAGTTGTGTCATTTTGCATTCCCACCAGCAATATATACATCTTCCCCAACACTTGGTATTGTCAGACTTTTAATTTTTAGCCATTCTAGAGCATAGGAAGTGCTATCTCCTCGCGATTTAGTCATCCCCGATCTTTTCCATCTCTCTCTTGAAACAGTGATGTTGGGCATCTTTTCCTGTGCTTCTTGGCCATTCATATATTTTCATTTGTGAAGTGTTTGTTCAGATATTTTGCCCCCATTTAAAAATGGGGTTGTCTAATTGAGTTGTAAGAGTTCTTTAGCCCTGACAGGTGGCTCAGTTGAATGGAGTGTCATCCTCATACATCAAAAGGGTTGTGGGTTTGATTCCTGGTCAGGCACATACCTGGGTTGCAGGTTCAATCCCTTGTTAGGGTGTGTATGGGAGGCAACCCATTGATGTTTCTCTCTCTCTCTCTTCCTTCCTCTCTCTCTAAAATCAATAAAAACATGTCTTTGGGCCCTGACTGGTGTGGTTCAGTGGATTGGGTGTCATCCTGAAAACTGAAAGGTCACCAGTTTGATTCTCGGTCAGGGCACATGCCTGTGGGCCAGGTGCCCAGTTGAAGGAGAAGCAACTGATCGATGTTTCTCTCCCTCTCTTTCTCCCTCCCTTTCCCTCTCTCTAAAAATAAAAATAAAGAAAATTGTTTAAAAAAATATCCTCAGTTGAGAATTTTAAATGTTCTACATAAAAGTCTTTTGTCAGTTACATGTATTGCAAACAATGTAACATTAAGATTTTTGAACACAAAGTTCAATCTACCAACAGGAGAAAAAAACTGTATTATATTTTTAATATAGGTTTGCTATTTTCTCAGTAAGTAGAATGATAAGTACAGTTAGTTTTTATAGGTTTATGTATTTATAATTACAGAGAGATCTTGAAAACATACACAGAATTACAGCTTCTCTTTTAAGTCTTTTGAATGTGGGGGCAGGTAAATGTTTAGAGTGGTCTTTATACCTTTAAGTCAGGGGTAGTCTGCAGGGTTTCCCCATTCTTCCTGCTGCTATCCCCCAAGCCAAACTGCACTTACCAGTCACACTTTGGTTGCAAGTGCCAGACCCCAGTTTAAATTAGCCTAGGAACAAAAGTAAAATTCATGAGAACAATGGAGAATGTTTGCTCCAACTGTCCTCTCTGTGCTGCGTGTCAGCCTTATTCTCCTCTCTTATTTCAGACTGTCTTTCCTCATGTGACAGAAAGATGGCCACTGATAACCCCCAGGCTTTTCAGCTAACTGTTGGCCACCTACAAAGAGACCACCTGAACTCTTCGAGACCTAAGTGCAAGGCCAATGGGAAAGTGCTCACTGGCCCAGCCTGGGCTGCTAGCCTTCTTCTGGACCAGTCGACTGTGTTGTGTGTGTGTGTGTGTGTGTGTGTGTGTGTGTGTGTGTGAAGTTGTAGCATATCCTTGCAGCTCCTGAGAGAACAATTTGGGTGGAATGAAGGGAAGTGGGTTTTGGAAAGATGGAGGCAGTACCGAGAAAACCATGACATTTATAAATCTACTATAGTGTTATTGGAAAAAAGAGTGTGAGAGAATAGGGCTAGATGATGCATAGGAACCGATGTTGGACATTTTATGTGCGGTAGAAGGGGAGAAGAATGTCTGGGGATTTCATTGAGAAAGTAAAAAAAATTCATGTGAATCTTTTGAGACATAATCAAAATGTTGACAAATATTATGCCTTATTTATCTTCAAATACTTTAGTAAAAAACCAATAGATGAAACAAAAATGGCAAAAGGTTAATATTAAAATTAGGTGATGTATATGTAGGCATATATTATTTTAACCTTTCTGTATATTTAAATTTTTTTCATTATAAAAAGAAAAAATAATCAAATTCCAAAGTGGATCTCTGAAAAGAAGTTATAAGTAGCATGTGGGGGAAAGATTACTAAACTCAAGTAAAGAGATTTCATAGGTTTATAGTCATAGGTTTAGAGTTGAAAGGGACTTCAAGATATCCTATAATCTAGTCTTTTATGCTTTGCTTCTAGTTCACTAACAATGTAGATGTCACCAAAATTCTGTGAGACTTAAATATTTATTTGATCTCAAATATTCTGTGTTAAGTTCACTCGAAGGTAGCTAACACTAACTTTCAGGTACCAGCAAAGTAGGTGTAAGAGCAAAAAAAAGTGAGTCAGCCCTACTGGCCTGGGATTCAAGGCTGCTAATGCTTAGGCTCCAACTGAACTACTGTCCTCTGTGTACTTTCCATACCCCAGTCATTTCTTCTGTGCCTGGACTTTCTTCTTTCCCATTTATACCTGATAAAATCTCATTCCTCTTATAAGGCCCTTTTCAAACATTAGCACTTTTGTAATATCTAACTGGATTTCTTAACAAGATTTGATATCTCTGCTCACTAAATATCATATCATGTTCTGAACTTGCCACATGTAATATACCACATTTTATTTTTATCATCTCTTTTTGGAATTTTAATGATATTTTTAAAGATTCTATTTATTTCTTTTTAGAGAGAAGGGAAAGGAGGGAGAGAAGCATCAATGTGTGGTTGCCTCTCTCATACCCCTCACTGGGAACATGGCCCACAATCCAGGAGTGTGACCAGACTGGGAATCGAACCAGCGACCCTTTGGTTCACAGGCCGGCACTCAATCCACTGAGCCACATCAGCCAGGGCTATTTTAATTATGTTTGAAAAATAGTTTCCTTCCTGCTAGATTATAAGCTCCTGAAGAAGAGGGATCATGTCTTTTTAGTTTCATGTGTCCAAAGCATAGCACAATGACTTATACAAAGGAGATTTTTGGGGGGATAATATTGGACTTATTGTATAAGATAGAAACAGATTTATGCAAATTGTGAGTCATCTGCTTTGTACCAAACTCTTATTGGCATAAATTGACCCATTCTCGGAAACTATGATAAGGGAATATGATTATTGATTTTCCAAATAACCTTTTGTTGCAGTAAGATTTTCCCAGAAAGCTAAAACCCTGGCAGAGGAAAATGTCACTCAAGATTTCCTTTTTTTTGAATTGTAATTATTTGTCATGTTCTGTGTTATTTAGAGGTTAAAGTTGGGATTAATGTCTCCATTCCTATAAATTCTCCATTCAATTCAGGCAGCAGATGCACAGGGAACAGCAGCAGAATGGAAGACAATGATCCAAGTATCTCAGCAGCTATCTGCTACCTTTGACAGACTCTAGTAAAACCTTAACCTGAGGGCCTGGCGTGGAGTAGCTGAGCCTGACATGGAGTAGCTGAGCCCAGCGGGGGTGGGGGTGGTGGGGGTGGGGGGGGCTGCAGCTGCCTGTGGGAAGCAGGGGGTAGAAATTGACAGCACTGCCGAGCTGGTGGCATGCAGTGACTGACAACGAGGAAAATGTGGCCCACTGAGTGTCTGGGGCTCTGAAAAGTTACTTTAGCCACTCATTCTCTCTTGTTTGTGTGCATGTGTGGACGGCATGAGAGAGGTGAAGCATGGTTTTTTTAAAAAAAATTCTTATTGTTATTCAATTACAGCTGTCCCCATTTTCCCCCTGAAGAATGGATTTTGACAAAGGTTATTTTAGCATAGGAAGAGGATATGATCTCTCTCTTCTTCTTAACACAATTTAAATATTTTGAAGATTTATTCCATGTCATTTGTGTTCACCAAGCTAATTTATTTCTGTCATTATGTGGGAGAAAAACATGTATGCAGTGATGTATAGTTAATTCTTGATTATCTTTTCAACTGTTTCATTGCAGCTTAATGCAGAATATACCTACACAGTGTCATTCTGAATGATAATTAGAAATGTGCCCCGAGACTTTCAAATTACTGTGTAATCTTGTAATGTGTGACTATTTTCTTGAAATCTTTAGGAAAGATTTTAGAGATTTTTGTCTATTTTGAAGAGATTTATATGTCATAATTCAATATATTCTGTTTGGGCTTTATTCTATTTCATCCTTTTAAAAACATTAATGCAGAACTTTCAAGCTCATAAATCAGTTACTTTCAAATGAACAAAAAGTGACATATCTCTGGGTTAGCGCAAACAGTAAATTAATTTTCTATTGTGCATTGTTTGATTAGTCTAGAATCTAACAAACATTCTGTAAGAAGCTACCAACAAAAATAGGAGAAACACATATATATCCAGTCACTCCCTCCCCTTTTGATTAGTGAAATTGTGTTACACATTTTAGTACCCTCTGTATGAGGAAATAATTGCATAACAGAATTAGCATATATTCATATATATGTTACATATATTAAAGTTTATATATTTTCCTAGTAGCATGACAACTTGTTACTATCTAGATAACCATCTTCTTTCATTCATTCAATAAATGTAAGTTGATCCCTGACTGGTGTGGCTCAGTGGGTTAGGCATTATCCTGCAAACTGAAAGTTGTCATTTGGATTCCTGCTCAGGGCACATGCCTGGGTTTTGGGCAAGGTCCCTGTTGGAGGAATGGGAGAGGCAACTGCTGAATGTTTCTCTGCCTATTTTTCTCCCTTCCTTCCCCTCTCTCTAAAAATAAATAAAATCTTTAAAAACATATAAGTTAAGGAGCCATGTGGGACAGGGTTCTGCTAGATATGAGATATGAGGAAGCTGAGGGCATGACTCCTGCTGTGTGTAGCTTACAATCCAGCTAACCAAGACCGACACGGAAAAAGTCACTGTAAGTGTTTCGAAGGAAAAGGGCAGAGTGCAGTAGAAGCTAAAGATCTATCATCTGGGCCGTGGCTCGTCCTGATTTCTTGATTTTTCTTACATTTGAAAATTGAGTAGAGAGAAAAATGAGGATAGAACCTACAGGAAGTGATGGTATGCAGGCATACATATCTTCCAGGAAGAACATTATTTGGTCAAACAATTGAGGTTCGTTCTCTCAGTCCACTTCCCTGGAAGGTTTGCGTGTGTGTGTCTACAGTGGTGTTCATGATACCTCCCACCCCAACCCACCCCATCTTATACCAAGATCCTGAAAGAAGAGAGGAGGGAGTGGTGTGGAAGAGACAATAATGTGGAGATGTAATGCATTCAGTTTTTCACCTTTCGAAGGAGCTTGTTGGTGAGCTCCTTCTGAAGAATGGATAGTCAGGAAACAGCAGGTAGGAAAGCCATGGCCTTGTGAGGAGCAGAGTTCAGGGTCGAATTCCTTTTGCCTTATCAGTCTCTGATCGAGAGCTGATAATATCAAACGAGTACAGAGCTAGGGAACTGGAGCGCCTAGGCTGTTTTACACTGACCTGGAAAATGTCAGGATGAATTACGGAATTGGCGGAGGTTAGGGTGGCGGGGGAATGAGGAGGAGAAGGTGGGCATGGTAGTCCTTTTAAGGAGAAGTCTCAATGCTTTGAGGATATTGAGTTGTCCTTCCCCCCCCCCCCCGCCCCCCAACCCCAGGTCCGCCTCTGAGTTGTCACCAATTCACTGAGAAGGGATTGCTTGTGAATGGGAGTGAAGGCCGGGGGAAGGATTCACGGACTAGGATCTTAAAATGAGACTGACATCTGCTCATGTCACAGTTTAAAAGATGTTGATTGATGGTCCAGACTGTTGTGGGAAATAATCTCAGAGTGACTGTTAACCGTGCCCCAAACTGAATAGGCAGCATCTATTTAGAAGACAGAATCCCGCTCTGCGGCTAATCCTTTAATTGGCTGGCGCGGCGCAGGAGGCTACTGTGTGTGTGCGTGTGGTCGGCCCCAGCGCCGCAACCCCGTCTGGCGGGCACGCATCCCGACCGCGCCTGGCACTTCCCGCGAGCCCGCTGGGCGCGTGCGCGCACGGCCGAAACGCGTGCTCCTCGCGCGCGCTGCCTCCCCTGCGTCTCCGTTCTCTCGCCCCGCGGCCGGTCCTGGGCGCCCCCGCCCTCCCCGCGCTCCTACAGCCCGAGCGCCGCTCAGCTGACCCACGGGCGCCAGACGCCGGGCTCACGGCTCGGTCGCGCAGCTGCGGCGGGCGTGAGCCTCTTCCGCCGACACTCCCCCTCCGCGCCCCTCCCCCACCCGGGACCGGGAGCCGGACGGACTGCGAGCGAGCTCGCGGCCGCTTCCCCGGCGCCGCGCGAGGAGCGAGGCTGCGGTGACGAGCGGCGGCAGTGCGGCCATGGGCGCGCCGGTATCGCCCTAGGACGGGCGCGCAGGGACCGCAGCCGGAGCGGCATCCGCGGCAGCGAGCCTTCCCGAGCGGCGGCGGCGGCTGCGGCGGCAGGAGCAGCGGGGCCGGGATGAGCGGGAGCGGCGCGGCCCCCGGCCCGGGCTCGGGCTCCTCCCAGGCCGCCTGCCGCTTCGCGCACTACTTCGTGCTGTGCGGGATCGACGCGGACAGCGGGCTGGAGCCCGACGAGCTGGCTGGTAAGGCCAGGCTGCAGCGGCGCGGGGGTCCCCGCGGGGACGCGCGGGAGGCGGGGTGCAGGCTCCAGACAAAGTCAGCTCCCGGCGGCGCCCACTCCCCGGCCGGACCGGCGCTAGGGCGGCAATTTAATGACATTGTTATTTATTCCGCGTGCTGGGTGCGCTCCTGAGCCCGTGGATGCCGCGCCGCGCAGGACGCCCGCCGGGGGCTTTTTGCTTCCAGGCTCAGTGTTATTAATAACGGGGCGCGGGGGCAGGGGCGGAGGTGGCCCTGAGGGCACGGCCCTTATCGGCACGGCCGCCCCTTCCCCGGCAGCTGCACGGGGAGGCGGCTAATGAGTCACTGGGCACGCTAACTCCCCGGCCTTGCTGCGGTCCCGCGTATCCCACCCGCCCCCCACCCTCTGCGCACCGGCCACGAAGTTTCAGCCTCCGCACGTGACGCCAAGCTCTGGTCCTTTTGGGGGAGGGGGCTTCGGAGACCGCTGGGCTGTGGGGCGGGCGCTGGGCGGAACGCTAGTTGGACTTCATCCCTGGCTGTTGCCTGCTTCTGCGATGACAGTCGAGTCACCTTTTGGAATCCTATCGATTTGGCAGTGTCACGGAGCTGGCGAGGACCTTTGAACGCCCGGGACCCGCACGACGCTTTGTTGACACTGTATACTGTTCCTGAGTTTTAGTAGTTGGATATTTTCCTCTGTGTTGGGCGCTCCATGTGTTACTGCCTGGGTTTTCCTAGAGGGACTCTGGTCCCTCATCTTGACTCATTTGATGGCGCAGTGCAGGGCTGAGCTGGGGAACCGACGCTAGGAAAAGGGGCCGTTGAAGGATTTGGGGGGCGGGAGGGGCGATTGCGCAGTGTTGAGGACGGGAAGAAACGACTGATTTTATTTTTCACCCCTCTTTCTTTCTGCTTGCCTTCTTGAATCTGAATCTTGATTTTTTTTTTTTTTAATGGATGAGACAAGTGACATCTACCGCCCGAACTTTATCTGTGTCAGTGTTAAACACTTAGGTCACTGCCTTTCAGAACAGCTTCCTTTGGACATAGCATTCCTTACTGATTGCACCAGTGTGTTTTTTTTGTTTTCCTTTTGGGTGGGGGCTGGGAATAATATATTAAATAATAAAGAAAAGTAAAGCTGTTTAATCTTAAGATACAGTACCCATCAACTCATGTCTTAGACGAGTATCTTTTTAAGTCAGTTTCACAGCAGAACATTTCCACAAAAACTCTAAGTGTAGTTTTAGTTAATTTTTTTGGAAAAAGGATGAGTTGAGTACCAGTTTTTCTGTATGTATCATATATCTTCAACCTCGACCTCGCTCACATAGTAAAGAAAGCCTTTGTTAGGGGATATAAAGTTAGGAAAACAATTGTCTGCAGAGGCATTTTGAGAGATTCCTCTTTGGGGATTGGTGAAAGGATTACTTTATTTTCTCGAATCACTTCTTCCCTTAACATCCTAAACATTTGTGGCACCAGGTCACTTGGAGGTCTGTCAGGTGACTGATGAAATGAAAAGGCCTGTATTTTTTTTTCTCCTTCATTTCAAGTCTGTATTCCTAGTAAAGCTAAAACAAAAACCAGTAGGTGTGGCTTGGGACTCCTTAGGCAAAGTGCTAAGGCTTTACCAAAATTAAACAGTAAAAAATGCAGTTTTTAGGCACACACTGGCTTTTCCATTTGCAATGCTACGTGTGAGTGTGGGTGATTGAGATTTCTGTTCCTCATAATACTTGGTGTTTTGAAGTAACAGTTTTGCCTGGTAATATTTCAGTATCAACAAGATAGTTGAATGGACGGTTTCTGAAAGCCGTTAGGTGTTGATTTTTTTTCCCCTAGGTGTGTTCTAGGCCCTGGGGACAGCTGTGAACAAAGCAGTCAAAAATCCCTGCCATTTTAGTGTTGACATTCTCGTGTAACCAAACAATGAAAATACATGTTTTGCCAGATGTTAAGGCTTACTATGAGGAAAAATAAAGCAGGGAAATGAGACTAGGCCAGGTGCCAACAGAATGGGGGCGGGGGGAGGTGAGGTTGCAGTTTTAAATAAGATGGTAGGGAAGGCATTGGGGATAAGTTGGCATTTGAACAGAGCTCTGAAGGATTTCAGGCAGCAA
The DNA here is from genome assembly GCA_007922815.1 of Macrotus californicus. NCBI lineage: Eukaryota > Metazoa > Chordata > Mammalia > Chiroptera > Phyllostomidae > Macrotus > Macrotus californicus. The sequence goes on from VMDR010020075.1 coordinate 13,761, forward strand.
GCCACATGGACTGTCTTGGGGAACAGCATTACAGGCAGAGTGGAAAGCACCTGCAGAGACCTGAGGTGGGATAGTGCCTAGTTTATGCAGGCAGCAGCAAGGAGGCCAGTGTGTGTGGGGGGTGATGGGCAGTAGTGGATATGACCATAAAGTGTGGGAGAGATTGCGTAGGGCGTCATGGACAATTCTTAGGGAAGACACTGGAAGGTTTTGAGTAGTGTGGTGAGATCTGATATGTCCTCTAAAAGGGTCTCTGTGGCTGCTGTGTTGATTAGACTGTATCAGGGGCAAGGGTAGAAACAGACCAGGTAGGAGGCTCTTTTTCACTATTTGAAGTGAGAGGTGTTGGTGGCTTGGAACAAGGCAATAGCAATGAAAGGTATAATGAGCAATGAAATAAGCTGGGTATATTTTGAAGGTAGAGCCAGCAGGACTTGCTGATGAACTGGTTATTGTGTTCATATTAAAAGAAAGTAATCAAAAATTACTCCAAGAGTTTCAGCCTAATTTATAAGCATCTCTATTTACTGAAATAGGAAGACTGATGGAGAAGCAGGCTGGGGAAGATTAGTTCAGTTTTGGACATGTTAATTTGAGGTGCGCATTAGACATTGAGATGGAGATGTCAGGTAGGCAGGACTTCTTTCAGGGGTCTCAGTTTTTGTTTAGATATAAATTGAAAGCCATGAAATTGGGTAACATCACCCAGGGAGTCAGTGTAGATAGTAAAGAGAACAGGCTCATGGACTGAGTCCTGGAGACATTCCAACATTCAGAGATGGGGAGGACGAAGAGGAGACTTTACTAAGGAGATTAAGAAGTGTGGCCACCTGCCCTGGTCAGGTGGCTCAGTTGGTTAGAACATTGTCCCTATACACCAAGGTTGTGAGTTCTATCCTGGGTCAGGACACATATAAGAAGCAACCAGTGAATGCATAAATACGTGGAACAGCAAATCAATGTCTGTCTCTCTCTTACCCCCTGCCTCGCCCTCTCCCCCACCCTCATTCTTCTTTCTCTCTTTAAAATCAATTAAAAAAAAAGTGTGGCCAGTGAGATGAGAGAAAAACAGGAGAATGTAGCATCATGTTCCCAATTAACAATTTTCTGACTATTCCACAGAGTTACATGTAGGGATGAAGAAATGAGGCCAGTGAGGTAGACAAATTAGTCAGAAGGTTGTTTCTGTTTTGCTGCATTAATTTCAAAGACAATGACAGTTAAGTTTCTATTTTACTTCTCTGGAACGAATCTATTTTTGTCATACTGTTTCTTAGCAAGTTGTCACCCTGCCTGTTAGAAGGTCTTCATTGACTGTTACCAAATTCTGCCAGTTGCTTTGTGGACTTTTTCCTAATGTATGCATGTTCCTAGAATTTATACTGTGCAGGTGGTGGGACATTGAAATCAAATTAAGGACACAAACCATATAACGAAGTAATAATTAAATAGACTAAGACCTTGTGTTAAAGTTATCAGGACTTGAAGTTGTTATTCAGACATTACTCACAATAAAGCCCAGCATTACCAACAATGGAAAAAATTTATTTCATCTCAAATAGATCTTTTAACACTGACGATAATTTGAATATGTAAATAAAAAATATTTTTTTATGGAGGACCTAGGAATTACTGGGAGAGACACACGGTAGACATATATGTGTGTACCTGTATATACATACACAGATACACTGGTATTACCCATTGTTTCTCACACACATCTTAGCTGTTGTGCTGCTTTTATTCACGGTATATTTTCAAGATACACTTAACCATAAACAAAAATGTCCTTTAAATGTTAACACAGACATGTTTAAATTTCCTTTGAATGTTAGAGATACAAAAAAGGTTTCAAACTGATTATTGCATAAAAAAGAAAGGAATAAATAGAAGTAAGTGGCTGAAATGAGTTGACGTGGAGGAAAGCAGATATCATTTTGAAATTTTCTTTCATGGCTCATGTGCTGTAAGGCCTACCTAGAGGAATTTATGTGGCTTGATGCACAAGTCTTTTAGGCAATGGAAAAATGAAGGACATGATTAGATCTTTGTTCAAGTAATATAAATATGCAAATCCCCATGAGGGAAGGGTCTTTGTCTCTCACTTTCATAGGGCCTGATACCTAGTGCACAGTGTTTAATAAGTGAATGAATGAAAGTTTACATATGACTCAACAAATTGTGTTGTGACTGGGATACTCTGAAAGCATTCCCCTGGTGTCTGGGTGGGCCTTGATGGTCCTGGGTAGGATGGGTGGGATTCCTGCCATAGGCTTTTGTTCCGTTCTCTTCCTTGGTGCCTCTAGCTATTTATTTTTAGCCTTGGTTATCTTGGGTGTGGTTTCCAGAATTGCTCAGAGTCGTGGAGACCAGGGTCTAAATTCAGATACAAACTTTGAGACTGACAAAAGTATCATCATGCTTTGAAGAAAGCAAGGCTGAGAGGGTAAGGACCCTCTCAGAGAGCACATTGGCCAGCAGCAGGCACCAGACTAGAGCCTGGGTGGTTCTAGTGCACTAGGCTTTATAGGTGGTTTTTTTTATTTATTGAATTTAGAGAGAGAGAAGAAGGTGGGGAAGGGAGCAGAGACGAGAGAGAGAAACGTCAGTTGGTTTTACTACTTATTTATGCACTCATTAGTCTCTTCTCGTATGTGCCTTGACCAGAGATCAAACCCCACAACCTTGGCTTATTGGGATGGCGTTCTAACCACGTGATCTATCTGGCCAGGGCCATGGTTATTTTATTCCAGCTCAGGAAAAAGATGAGTTTGGCTTGAGTTCAGCAAGCATTTCAGGCTTACTCTTACTCCAGACTGAATGTCATAGTCAAGACTGGTCTTTTAAAAATAACGGCCAGGTGTACAGGCGTGGGTGCAGTGAGAGTGGCCCTGATCTGACTGTGTCGGCAGTGCCTCAGTTGGTTAGCTTTGTTGACATCTTTGGCCCCAAATAGATTATGTTGGAGAGTTTGGAAGGTCTGGCCTGGCAGTTGGGGCTGGGGAAGGAATAATGCAAAGATCAGCCTCCACTCTAATGAGGCCAAAGAAAACTCAATGTCTAGTTGCTGTGGTATAGTGATAACCTGATTTTTAAAATCCACTGGGAGTAAAACTGCTTATGGTGAAATTGGCCCTTTGGGGAGTGCAGTGAAACTCCCTGGGATAGCCACAGGGCTCAGGCATCTGCCCCACTCCTTGGTGCGGGACAGACCAGAGATGATGAGATGAGGGGGAGGGGGAGGGGGAGGGGGAGGGGCGGGGCAGGGCCGGGGTTGGGGGAAAATGCAGTGTGTTTGGAGAAGGAGAAAATAGGGAAAGAAAGGGGACAGGGAGATATAAAAGAGGCTGGATGAGTACAAGTAGTATCTGCTGCTAAGGTGCAGTGACAAATTAATTTCTGAATATATCCTTTTGCTTGTATTTCCGCTGCTGGTCACACACACTCTTGGAGTAATAAAAGTAAATGTCTAGAATACAGTGCATTGTTAGTTACCGTTTCCATGAAGCTTCATTCAGGCAAACACATTTTCCTGTTCTGTAATTTACTGGAGGAGAGAGACAGTTCCTACTTGAGGCACTTGAGGAAACCACACGTTTAGATCCTTAACATTTTTTTTTAATTAAAAGTGATTGTGAAAGCACTAAAGGCCACACTGAATGTTGCACTTTATTTTTATTTTTAGATTTTATTTATTTCTTTTTAGAAAGAGGGGAAGGGAAGGAGAAAGGGGTGTAGAAACATGAATGTGTGGTTGCCTCTCAGGTGCCCCCCACCCCGGGGATCTGGCCCACAACCCAGGCATGTGCTGTGACTGGGAATTGAACTGGCGACTCTCTGATTCAAAGGCCTGTGCTCAATGCACTGAGCTATGCCAGCCAGGGCGATCCTTAACATTTTTGATTGATAATGACCTACATTTTGTTTTGGTAAAGCCATAACTAGCCCTTACACTTTGGCCTAATCATTCGGCATAAAATGTTTACCATGAGCCACCATCCTGTAAGAATCTTCGGTGAAATAGCAATAATAAAATAACTATTATTCAGTGCTTTCTACATGCCGA
>VMDR010020077.1:0-11910 GCA_007922815.1 Macrotus californicus
TTAACTTTACTTTTTATTTATTTTTAGAGAGAGGGGAAGGAGAAAGGAAGAGAAACATCAATGTGTCGTTGTCTCTCGCATGCTCCCTGGCCTGTAACCCAGGCACGTGCCCTGACTGGGAATCAAACTGGTAACCCTTTGGTTCACAGCCCATGCTCAATCCACTGAGCCACACCAGCCAGGGCTACCAATCTTTTTTCTCGTGATGAGAACTTTTAAGATTTACTCTTTGTAACTTTCAAATATACAATGCAGTATAATTAACTATAGTCACCATGCTGTACATTATATCCCCAGAGCTCACTTATTTTATGACTGGAAATTTGTACCTTTGACTACCTTAACCTATTAACATTCACCCATTTAAACATAATTTTTAGAGGTTTCTGTGTTTCGGATTTTTAATGAGATATGAACTGAAACCAGAGTATTTCAACCTGGACAAGAGTTTAAGAGTAACAATGTCCCTGAGGTTAGCATGGGAATGAAAGTAAACATGAGTGACATACAGATTGTGTATCACAGAAATGTCCACTTGAAACCAATATAGGGGTATGCAAAAGTAGGTATACAGTTGTTCATATGGAAAAAGACATGCAGGTTATGATTATTGCAACAGCTTTATTAACTCAAAAGAATGTTACTCACAATTGCAAACCTACTTTTGCCCACCCCACAGGGTAAGGAAAAAGTAGGTTTACAGTTGTGAGTATGCACAAAGAATTTATTCTTGTATTATTTTTTAATTATTGTATTATTTTCCATATGCACAACTGTTAACCTACTTTTGCCCCACCCTGTATAATTGTATTAACCAATGCCATCCAATAAATTTAATTTAAAACAAACACACAAACAAAAAATGAATGATAATCCTTAAGAAGAAAATCAGTCTTATGGGAGGAGCACTGAAGTACAGCTGCTTGTCTGTGAGGATTCACTGTATATTGTCTTCCTGGAGGATCTATTTGATTTTCAGTAAGAATCTAGTCACTTTGGATAACTTTTTTTTTTTTTTTTAAGGTTATAAAATTGTAGCATGGATTATAAACCAAAGGATTGGGTCTTCAAAATGGTGGCTCTTTTTTGAAGACACTACTAGGCTCTATGCTGGATGCTACCAGAAACATGAGGTTATTTAATTCTTAATACTAGTCTATGTAGGTATTACATGTTATAGAAGGAAGAACAAACTCATAACTTGCCAAGGTTATATAACTAATTGGAAACAGAGACAGGATTTAAACTCAGACCTAATTAAATTCAAAGTCAGTGCATTTCACCCTACCCCATCAAAGCTAATTCTCATATGAACGTTTCTATCAGCTGTGTTATTTTATTTTTCTATCTCCTGTTAACCAAATTATGTTTTCTCTACCCATCAAGCTCTGAGGATAAAATACCTAAAAAACAACAGTAAATCCTCTTATGCTTCTTTATAACTCAAGAATTTTTCACACACATGTAGGTTAACCTCTTGAGCGGTTCTGTATGCTTAATTTCAACTTTTTAAAAGTAGCAATAAGATTTCCAAAGAATCTAGAAATAAATAGATTTTATACACTACCTTGCCAGGTTTAGTTTCTATGTTTTGGGCAGATCTTCCTTGATTTGTTGCCTTTCTTTCTGTTTCATTATCTAAAAAAAAATAAAATATGTTATTCATTTTGACTAGACAGAAAATGCTGCATTAAAAGCATTAGGTAATTCGGGAAAGGAAAAAAAAAGGCAACAATAGCGATCTATGTCTTTTTTATGATTAAAAGTCTTATTATAAAATAAGATACAAACAGATGAAATTTTCTGCCAAGTACAGGCCATCTGCTTTCAAAAACAAAACAGAGGTCTTAAGGTACTTTACCTTTTGCCTCTGAATAGCAAATCTATATTATGGAAATTCGGAAAATAAAGAAAAGCACAAGAACAAAAATAAAAAAAACACCCAAGATTACATTATTCAATAATAATCACTGTTGACATTTCAGGGGACATATTTCCAGCTTTTCCTTATGTTCACACATTTACATACATATTTTAGAACTGTGCTCATACTATTCGGGTTTTGACCTGTTCGTCTTTCCCCACTTAACAAATATATCAGGAACCACGTTGTTAAGCTTTTTTTTTCACATTGTTCTTAAAAGCTTACACTGTTTTCCGAATGGATGGACTGCAGTTTATTGGGGCTATTAATTTCTCACTGTGAAGCACTGCTTACACCTCTTCAGGTACCCCAATGTTTGAGCACCCACTGCTAAACAGATGAAGGGGCGCAGAACCTACCTTCAGGGAACCGGAATCTTCCACTTCCTCCTCTCCTACTCAAGGGAGCACTTAACAATCTCAAGAACCAAAACATTCTAGTGCAGTCATTGGCCAAGAAATAGCTCTTACCATCAGTAGCTCTTGTCACTGGCTTTCTTGTTGCGGTGGCTGAGACGGGCCTGACTGTCTGCTTTGCCGCCGGAGCAGCGGGTCTAGTCACTCTCGCTGATGTGGGCATTCTGGGCTGTTCGGCTGTGGGAAATGAATGCTGTTTTAAAGTCATCATTGTTGCGGCAACGTCAGGGCTTCTAGCTGCTAATATTCCTACCTTTTTTCTCTTTATTCAACAGTTTCTTTTCAGAAGTTTGTCTTTGACCAGGTCGAGATGCTCGGACATCATTCCCATTAGCAGCCTATTGAGAAGATTGGGTGCTATGTGATTTCATTGCATAATAAATCAAACTACCACATCCCTAATCTGTACATTGATCCCTTATCTGAAATCTGTTGGAAATAACCCAGCAAAAAAATCCACTACCTCAATAAAATGGGGTAAAGAAAATAGCTTTCCGTTATATTAATTTTCTTAGAAGGTTTTTTAGAATCCTAGAATTTAGAAAATGCTAATAACCAAAGCTATTAAAAAGAGTTGACTATAATCATTTGAGGGTCCTTAAATATACCAGGCATGTTTTCTTTGAGATTTTATTTATTTATTTTTAGAGAGAGGGGAAGGGAGAAAGAGAGGGAGCAAAACATTGATTGATTGCTTCTCATACACACCCCACCTGGGGACCAAACCTGCAACCCAGGCACGTGCCCTGACTGGGGATGGAACCGACCTGTCACTTTGTGGGTCAATGCCCAACTTACAGAGCCACACCGGTCAGGGCAGCAGGCGTGTTTTCACTTCAAGACTTTTACATTTTGTCTACAAAATTCTTCTCCTGGATAGAAAGCTCTTTGCCATAGTTCACCCTTCTACTTCCTTAAAGACTTCATTCAAAATGCCACCATCTCAGTGAGGCCCAATCAAAACTCCACCTACTTCAGTACTTCTCATCTCCTTCCAGAATGTTTATGACCATCTGACATAATATATACTTATTTTTTTTATTGTCTATCTCCCATAAAAACAGGGAATTATTTTGTTCCCTATTATATCCTAGAGCTTAGAGGAACATGGTAGTGATTCAACATTTACTGGTACATGAAACTTAGCTTCCTTACCTGACAAAGAAGCATACACTTCCCTCTTGCCCACTTTAGTTTAGTAATCCTGATAACTTTACCCTAGCAGTGTTTTGAAAACTCATAATTTACAACACCCACCCTATGTGCTCTATATTCCTCCCTGCACTTTCTATTATGAAATGCACAATAGAAGACCAGTAAAGTAACAAACAAAACAGAGTGCGACACAAAGACAAAGGTCGGTATAGACCCCATGCGGGATGTCTGGGCGAAGACTATTCTGAGTGCACAGTGCCTTAGCATTTGGCCAAAACTGCTTTGTACCACGGTGACTTTGGTGCCATCAACTCTAGTAAAATGATCACTATACGTGACGCTGATAGGTTAAAAATAAAGTTACTTATTCTGAGAAAAGAAAGTATAATTTGTCATTTTAGTAACATTATCCATTACAACTGTACCTTAGTCAGCTCCATTTGTTCTTTGGCCTTTGACCTTGTCATTCGTACAAAAGATGGAACAGCCTTAAAACAGTCAAAAGAAGGTAATATTTTTTAAAAAATGAACTTGTAAAATTTACTCCCATGTCTCATTATGAAATATAATTCCAATTTTAAAGTTAAACTTTATTTGTAGTCGTTTATAGCAAAAAAGATATTTGCTAACTGAAATTACTATTTTTTTCTGGTTCTGGTTTAATTTAAATCATCTTTAGGTTAATAGCTTCAAAACTTACTCACATTTCTCAGTGAGGAGAGAGAATACACTTTAAACCATATTTTCCAGGTATTATTAGGAATCCTCATATGCAGGTGATAGATGAACAGACTGGAATATTAGAATCTTTCTTTTATTTATGAAAAGATACTATATAGCTTATTTTCCTAGCTTGGACAATTTGCCTTCAAATCTCACGACTATGCACTTGTCCACTGTCAATAAAAAAAATGAAAACCTGATAGCAAAATGTGGAAAACAATCTAGCAAGAGAAGGATGGACCAAAAACTGGTAAGATGTTTGTCAACTCTGTAAAATTCCGTAGGAAGCATATTCAGACTTCTTTTCAGATGAGAAGACATTTTCTTTACCAAATCTCAGTGAAAACCTATGTTAATAAAATTAGGCTTTTCTGGAAAGTGCATAAAGTGAGCAAAATTCAGCAGTGACTATTGACTAAGGAGAATAAAAAGCAATCATTGGTGAATCTTATAATCTAACACAATGATGTATCTCTTTCTCCCCCTACATACTCATATAACACTTTGTAAATGGTGGTCGACAGTGCAGAACAATGACTGGCATCCTACATATTCTTGCGAAAGTAGATTAAATCTAACCCCTTCTAAGAGTCTTCTTTGATGTTCCTCCAAATATAAATAATCTCTCCCTCCTCTAACATATATAAAATATTTATTTATCTATTATCTTCCCACCTTGAGTTATGTTTTATTAATTTTGGTCTCCTCCACATTATCCTAAGGTAATACACAGAGTAAATAAAGATCTGTCAAATGAATCAGATTCATGAAGCAAAGAAAACTAGGCAATATCTTAGGCCTTTATGTTATTCAATTTCTATTTAAATCAGGAATGAGTATATAGTCAATCAGGTTTTTTAAAAATATTATTTAAAATGAGATCTTTTATGCATACCTTTAAAATAGCAAATCACCAGTGACTACCTAGTTTACAAGTCAAATTCCCTCTGTCCAAACGTCCTCCTTTTTGGCTGACTATCCTCTTCTTTTAGGTCACCCTTCTATCCTCTGCTGTAGTTCCCCTGCCAGTCTGACCAGTTCTTCTCAGCCTATCACTGGTACCTGACTTCTGCCCACCTGACAGTGCTCTCTAGACTTCACTCTTTCATAATTTTACATATCCTTGGATTTATATATTATTGGTCTTACTCAGTCTCACACCTTAAACACCCACCCATACTACCAATACCACATCCTAAATCCACCCCTTAGCATGGACCTCCATCCTGATTTCAAATTTTATACCACTGCCTGCTATCTAGATCGCCCAAACCGGTTTAAAATGCACCCACTTAATCATGTTCCTTCTCTTGCCTTCCTCATTTTTAAGCAGCAGTATAAATTTATATGGTTGTTCAAACTAATATAAACAGAATCATCTTATTCTGAGTGTTAAATTTTCTTTACCCCTCACTATCTACTTGGTCACCTGTCAAACTTATCTCCAAAGGTGTCTTACACCTATTTCTTCCTTTTAAACACATTGCCCAGTCCACCTATTCTGTCTCACTTACCCTTTCACAATAGTCTTGTAACTGGTCTTCCTATCTGTAAATGCTCCCTTTCCCAACTGTAATCTTCAAAGCCAGGGTGATCTTCCTGCATTATTAATTTAATTGATGGTACAAGCTCATTTAAAAGCTTCCCTTGACTCTCCATGTCCCACAGGATAAATGCCAAATCCCCGGCACAGCATTCATTGCTCAGCCTGGCTCTACTTGCTTTTCTAGTTTTATCCTATCTCAATCTACCCAGAGTTACATCGAGAGACCCGAGTTTCATCTTCTACTATTATTCACACCTCCCACCAATTAGTTAAGAGAATAAAGGAACTAAAGGGAATGGGTAATTTTAGTCATTTCATCTCTTAAAAGAATTGCTTCTTGGCCTTTTGGCTAAAATCAAGTGCAATCTCTTAAAGGAAAAGGAATGGTTAAAAGGAACCAGTCCTTTGTATCTAGTTAGGGTACTAAATTTACCTTCATCGGCTCAGCTTCCATAGCATTTTGGTGGGAAAAAAGAAATGAAGGCCTCTCAGGTCTATAAAGACCCACTTTAAACACTCCTCGTTTAGCTTTCTCTCTTTGCTCTTTCAATTTTTGAAGTTGCTTTTCTTCTTTGTATTTCTGGAGCATTTGTTTCCGTTGATCACATAGAAGAGTTCTCACTGACTCTAAGCAAGAAAAACACACAAACAGTGTATAAAACATTGCAGATAAAAAGTTATGCAAATGCCTAAAAAATCATTTTGCCTAACTAACTTCAACCACTACTAAGAAATGCTTTGAGAAACTTGTTAATTCCTTAGCACCCTAACCACAAGTTATTTCAACCTCTGTCCTTTCTTCTTTTTAAAAGACTTTACTTACTTACTTTTAGAGAGAGGGGAAGGAAGGGAAAAAGAGAGGGAGGGAAACATCAATGTGTGGTTGCCTCATGTGCCCCCTACTGGTGACCTGGCCTAGCAACCCAGGCATGTGCCCTGACTGGGAATCGAACCCGTGACCCTTTGGTTCACAGTCTAGTGCTGAATCCACTGAACCACACCAGCCAGGGCTCAACCTCTGTTCTTTTAAAATTTCTATTCCTGCCCTGGGAAAATTGCAAGGAAGAATTCCTTGCCCTTCTAAGAAATGTCTTCATTGGCAAAGTATTCTTATTTCATAGATTCTTCAATCAGTTCTATTTTTATGTCCCTTATCAGTTCATCTTGCCAACACTTATCTTACCCAAGCTCCAGAAGTAAGAACTTTAGAATTCCTACAAGGCAATATAGAAAATAAAGTGTTATAATATTCCATAGGTGAATGTCTCTAGCCTGGCTAAAATAGCTTTAGGTTAGCCTTTTCCTTAAATAGACAGTAGAAAACATCAAGTTATTCAAAATGGTATTACAAAACTCCATTCTTCTGCTCAGTTTTTTTTTTTTTTTTAATTTATTTGAGAGAGAGAGACAGACAGACAGGTATCTACTTGTTGTTCCACTTATTTATGCATTCATTGGTTGAATCTTGTACGTGCCCTGAGGATTGAACCCACAACCTTGGCATACTGGGACGATGCTCCAACCAACCGAACTACTTGGCCAGGGCCTGGTGAGGATTTTTTTATGGCAGTTATTAAATCAACTTCACTCTTCAAAGCACTTAAAATTACAATAAACCTTTACTTACTTGGCTTGACACTGGCCTTTTCTGGAACAAGCTCTTGAAGTATCTCATCTAATTCAAGAAGAAGTCTACCTTCTAAGGTTGGAACGTTGACATCTTTCAAACCAAAATGTCTATTTCGTTCATATTCCTTATGTCTGTGTTCTTTCTGAGACAGTGATTTCCTATGAGCAATTTTAGTTCTAATCATATCAGTACTCATATCCTTTCTGTGTCGACTGGCAAAACGTGATGAAGACATCCTGTCAGGGAAAAGAGAGACAGACCAACTTACATGGCTTTTCATTTTATTATTTAAAAAATTAAGATTCCAAGATGGAGGCAAAGGTAGACACGTTTTTCCTCCTCACGCAATCATAGAAAGACTTACAACCAGATCTCAAAACTAATAACACCCAGAACTGTCAGAAAACTGAGCTGTATAGAAGTCTGACAACCAAGGATTTAAAGAAGACCCATTCAACCAGATGGGTAGTAGAGGCGGAGTAGTGGAGACAAGGCGGAGGGGAATAAAGGGGAGAAAAATATAGGACAACTGTAATAGCATAATCAATAAAATGTACTTAAAAAATAAAAGCATCTAAAAAATAATAAAAAATAAAATTAAAAAAGGCAACTAATTCACAACTATCAACAATAGAATCTAAAAAAGAAAAATACACACACAAAAAAACAACTGAGCAAACCACCAGAACAGGAACAGAATCATAGAAATGGAGACCACAAGGAGGGATATCAGCCGGGAGGGGGAAGGAGGAGAATGAGGAAAAGGTACTGGGATTAAGAAGCATAAATGGTAGGTACAAAGTAGACAGGAGGAGGTTAAGAATAGTATAGGAAATGGAGAAGCCAAAGAACTTACCTGCATGACCCATGGACATTGACTAAGCAGGGGGGGTGGAGGGGAAGTGGGTATTGGGGTGGAGGGAGTAAAGGGGGAAAATTGAGACAGCTGTAATAGCATAATCAATAAAATATAATAAAAAAACAAAATGAAAAAAATAAAAAGTTAAGATTGCAGTTCACCTCCCATCCCAACCTCAGAGCCTTCTGAAATAAAAGTATTGAAATACAAATGGAATAAATATGTGACACTGAAGAGCGGGAAGGAGGTTATTAAAAGATAAGACATTAGCCCTGGCTGGTGTAGCTCAGTGGATGGAGCACTGGCCTGTGAAGCAAAGGGTCACTGGTTCGATTCCCAGTCAGGGCACATGCCTGGGTTGCAGGCCAGGTCCCCAGTCGGGGGCACATGAGGGGAAACCACACATTGATGTTTCTCTCCCTCTCTTTCTCCTGCCCTTCCCTTCTCTCTAAAAGTAAATAAATAAAATCTTTAAAAAAAAAAAGATAAGACATTATAACTTATTCTGGGGTCCTAAGTAGGACCATGTTTGACAGATAAAGTGAAGCTCAGGAAGCTACTGTGCATAATAAGCAGAATAGTTTCTTAACCTTCCTCTGGTGATGAATGCAGGCAGCCTGACATTTTTGTTCTCAAGCCAAAAAACAAAACAAAACAAACAAAAACCACACAAGACGCCTATTAGACAAGGATTATAAACAGGCATTGAAAATACCTGATTAATAAAAAGAAGGGGTTTCAGAAGAATTACCATGGGATATAGAAGGATAAACAAATCAGTATGCCCTTGGTAGGGCAGAATAAAATTATTTTTGGCCATGTAAGAAATTATACAGTTTACTTGGCACATACCATTTTCATGGACAGATGCTTGAGAAAGTATTCAAGCAACACAAGGGAAAAGGACAAGAAAGAGGATGTCATGGGTTCCAATAAACCATGGCTTGAACTGATGGAAGAATAAAGGAAAGTGGTCTCTGGTATAGAGACCAACCAAGCCAAATTGGAGGAAAAGGACTGGTTTTCCAGAGAAAATTCTTGCCAGCTTAAAAGGAAAAAGGGGGGAGGGGAGGAAAGAGGGAGGGTGTGTCATTAGGGAGTTCAAAAAGTTATAAGCACACTATGTTATTCCTCAACAAGAATAACTAAACAAATCCATTTAAAAACTTCAAATAGAAAAATCTGCACAAGGAATGCAACGAATTAAAATGTTACATGATTTTTAAGCATCAACAGGGTATAAGAAATGAGAATTCATCTGACCTGGATGCTAATAACATTCTCCTTTAAGGGCCCAGGGGAAGTGACAAAGAACTGTGCTTTTCATCAAGACCTCTCCCCTATTTGATTTGCCACCTCCCACAAGTATTAATTTGCTAAATAGTAAAGAAAAAACAAAATTTATGTATTAATTATTTTGAAAAAACAGCATACCAGCAGAGACAGAGAGAGAACTAACACTACAGGTATATTTAATGATCATCTAAACCCTAAAGAGTAGTTACTTAATATTACCGCCATTGTACAAATGAAGTAAATTAACTGCCCACGTGAGCGGAGAGAAAAAGTGGTGCAGCTGGGATCCCAAGCCAGGCAGCCTGGCTCTTCTCACACATCTAAGTTCTCTTCTTTGGCTGACGGGAGTTCCTTCCAGCTTGGAAGTCTAGAATGTCGTCTTCTTGCGTGCCCACGGGTTCTCAACCCGGACGTTTACAGATGTCACAGGGTTTGGGAGGAGCTACTGAAAATTAACGTCAAGGCCGAGGATGCTCAGTATCGACAAACTCCAAAGGCCAGTGGCGCCCCGGTGGTGAAACGCTGACTGCTACAGATCAAGCCAGCAAATATTCATCTTCCGGAGAACTGTGTCAGCAGCTTCAGGAAGCACGGGTAACACTGTCCTAGCGGAGCCTCCCCTGGGAAGCATCCAGCTCTCAGCTGCTGGTCCTCAGATCCTTCTAGGCCTTCAAGAAGGATCCCGGCCAGCACCCTCCCTCCAGCTCCCCAGCACCCACCTACCTGAGGCAGCTTCTGGCTCACGACACGAAAAGCGAAGATGCTCTCTGGGTCTGCAAGACCACTGCCGCCTCTAAAACAGGACCGCCCACAAGCCGAGCCGGAGCTAAATTCAAACTTCCCACACCGAACCTCTGATTGGAGGGATTTTAACCAACACTTCCGGGAAACGTGCCCGCCTCTTCCCTTCGATAAGGCTTGCGATTGGCTTTCTTCTCGTAATATTTGAATTGATTGAAAGATGAACCGACGGCTCAGATGGGTGTGAGAGCAATCTACGGGCCGGTCCGCTGCGAGATGCTATTGACCTGCTGGCGTCCCGTCGTAGACAGGGGCGGGAGCCGCGGGAAGGTGAGGTCCCTTTGAGGTTAAATCCGCCTGGCACCTCCCAGGGTCCCACGGGTACCCAAGGAAGGACGAAGAATTCACGTGGAGAAGGGACGCCAAGTTTGCAGGGCTTTTTAGTGTCCTTATTTACTTACATAAATCCAGCAGAGCTTCTTGGAATATTTCCTCATTTAACGTTCCTTAAGAATCAGCTTTGCCCTGGCTGGTGTGGCTCAATGAATTGAGTGTCAGCCTGCGAACAGAAAAGTCACTGGTTCGATTCCCAGTAAGGGCACATGCCTGGATTGGGGGCCAGGTCTCCAGTGGGGGGACGCATGCGAGGAAATGGGCAACTTATTGGTGTATCTCACACACATTGATGCTTCTCTCCCTCCCCTTCTCTCTAAAAGTAAATAAAATCTTAAAAAAACAAAAAACAGGTGCCCACACTAAATTTCTCCTCACATCCGTTAGTGTTACTTTTCAACACCCGCAGCCTTTTTTTTTCTTCTGTCCTTTTTTTTTCTACTGAGGAAACATTTAAATATGGTGAAAAGCATAGTTTTTTCATGTATGATTTGATTAGTTTTGCTAAATGTAAACAGCTGGGTAACAACCACCAAATCAGGAGCTAGAGCATTTCCACCACCCAAGAGTTTCCTTAAACCCCTCTCCAATCTCCCTTAGGCAACCATTCCTCTGATTTCTATCATTTCAAAAATAAAGGTGGTAGGTACTCATTAGTATCTGCCTTCTTTTTCTCAGCATAATGTTTTCAAGACCCGTGACTACTGTTGCATCATGAATCAGCACTTACTTGTTTTTACTGATGAAAAGTATTCTACTGAGTACTTTATCCATTCACCTGTTGATGGACATTTGGATTGTTCCAGTTTTTAGCTGTTATGAATAAGTTGCTAAAATATTCTTTTGTTTTGTTTTAAAGAATAGAATATAGAGCTATCTAGAATATGTTATATGGCCCAGTCATGTTTGATGATGGAGCTTATTTAAATTTTTTTTTTATTTTACTGATTTTCACAGAGAAACATTGATTTGTTGTTCCACTTATTTATGCATTCATTGGTTGATGCTTGTATGTACCTTGAGCATCAAACCTGCAACCTTGGCGTATCAGGACATGCTCTAACCAACTGAACTACCCACCTGAGCCACGTGGCCAGAACAGTATAAATGTTCTTGTGTAAGTCTTTTTGTGGGCATGTTTTACTTCTCTTGGGGAAATATAGGTGTGGAATTTCCAGGTCATTTTGTGTAGACTTGATGAGAAGTTGCCAAGCAGTTTTCCAAAGT
>VMDR010020078.1:0-17836 GCA_007922815.1 Macrotus californicus
TTTTTTTTTAATTTATTGATTTTACAGAGAGAAAGGGAGAGAGAGACATTGACTTGCTGTTCCACTTACTAATACATTGACTGCTTGATTCTCATATGTGACCTGACTGGGAATGAAACCCAAAACTTTCCCATATCAGGATGATGCTCTAACCACATGAACTACCCTGCTAGGGCCTCTTAGAAGCAGCCTGAGTGCCTCTCAGTAGAGTAGCGGATAAAAAACTGTGATACATTTATACAATGGACTACAACTCCGCCATAATAAAGAAGGAAATCTTACCATTTTCAACAGCATGGACAGCCCTGGAGAGCATCATGCTAAATGAAATAAGCCAGGCAGAGAAAGACAAATACCATGTGTGGAATCTAGTGAACAAAATGAACTATCAAGCAAAGTAGAGACAGACCGGTAGACAGAGAGCAAGCTAACAGCTGTGGGGGTCAGTTGCGGGAGGGGGGGGGGCAGGGGGGAGGGCAACTAGTGAGGGAGGTGAAGTTGAAACCACAACAGTCAGCCTTTGTGTTGCCTTTCACTACCAGAACCAAGAAGTAGAGACAAGGATTAAATCTTTACAGGCACTTTATTCAGATGCTAGCAATCTGAGAGATGGCTCATCCTGGGCTCAACCCCTGTCTCCTAGGCCCCTTCTCTCTGACTTTCCAGTCCCCAAACCAGCCCTGCCTAGGCTCTTTCCTCTTGCTTCTTCTACCCTAAGCCTCTCCTTATTTCACTCCCCCGAGCTTTAATAAATGTACTTGAGAAATTTAAAAAAACCTTAAAAATGAAAAGATAAATAGAAGGTAAAACAAAATAAAATTTGCAAATTGCCCTCAAGAACTCTAGTCTAGGTTAGATAGTATTGGAAAAGCTGAGAAGGAAGAAAGGTGGGGAAAAAAGGATAGTTCTCATAGAAGAGAGAGACTCCAGTCTGGTATAGGAAGAACAGATTCATTTATTGTGGAAATTGGCCGAGAACATGAGTTCTTTTGCAGAAGAGTGTAGATTCACGATGTTATTCAGACGACTTCCATGCTCTGGTTGGTCCTGGAGCTGCTTGGGGGGTTGGGGTGGGGCAAAAAGGTAGAACTGCCAAGTCAGATGCTTTTCTGTTTGTGTGTCCTACCATGTCCCACTTTCAACAGTCCTGGTAATATGCCGTGCTGTTGCACCAAGTGTCTTAGAATAACGTTTTGGAAATTTAGCCTAAAATATTTTCTTGATCTATCATTATCCCAAATATCTTTATATGCTTTTTCTTTGAAAACATACTTTCCCTTTATGTTTTCTCTATCATTCAAAAGTTAATTGTCATAATCTTTGTTCTTATCACATAGCAAAGAATTAATAATATATCTCTTTCCACGTGTCTTACCTCATTCTTTTCAAATTCTTCTTATGCTTGGCAAAATAGATTTTTAATATAACTCAACTGTTTTAATCCCATTAAAAAAATTTTTTTGCTATCTCAGAATATCTCTGCATATGCTTCATAGAGAGACCCCCATTGCAGTTTATACATTCATTCCTTTTACTTCTCTACTAAATTTATATAAAGGATTTGTTCAATTATTTTGAACAAACTATAAACAGCTCTGCTGATTTAATAACATAAAGAGTAAGATTTAACTGTCTTTACCTGTTTCCCTGGCACTGAAAAACTAAGAGCTTAAGTCAATCGCCCCTTATTCCTAGTTGTGCAAATTGCCAGGGTGTTACCATTTGGGAGGTCATGATGCTTTCAGATGCAAACACGCTAACAAGAGTCAGTGGTGCCTCAGGTGGGCTGAGAGCTGAGAGGGGGCTCAGCTGAGCTGTGTCAGCGAGGTAGCAGCTGGCACCCTGCTAACAATTTAGAGTTCACCAAGAAAATAAGAGCACGAGCATGGGGAGCAAAGTCAAGCATTCACACGTGACGGACAAGTGTGTACCTGAGTGAAGACTGATTTTTCTTCAAACGTAGAGATACCTACTGCTATCTTTGCTGTTTTCACTTTTCATAGACTTGTGGCACATTAGGGTTAGATTCAACTGTAAACAACAGAAAAATGAAAAATACCCATGGCTTAAAAAAATAGAAATAATTTCTCTCTTGTGGAGAAATTCAGAGACAGTCAACTGTTGGGATGGTTACACTGTTCCAGAAAGTTCTCAGAGTCCAAAGTTGTCTCTAATCCACCGCTCTGCCATTTTTAGTATATGTCTCATGTCCTCAAAGTCCAAAATGTCAGTAAGAGCTCTCCCCACCACACCTGTGTTTCAGGAGGTAGACTGAAGACATACACAAAGACAAAAGGAGGCAAAAATGTGTCTGTCAGTTGTCTTTGAAGGAAAGTTCCAGAAACTGTCAGATGACATTCTGCTAACACTGAATTGGCCAAAACTTAATCTCATATTATACCAAACTGCAAGAGGTTATAGAAAATATACCCTTCTCTACTCTACCTAGGTATTATATTATCCTAGAGCATTTATTAACCCAGAGACCTATGGGACCACTATCAAAATGTCAAAGTGGACACCAACCTAGTTCTTTACCTTTGAGTGGAGCTACAAATTCTGTATTAAATATCTCTCTCACTCATTTTTGGCATCGTTAATCAAATCCAAGTGAATTAGACTGAAGCTGAAATAAAGAAAAAAAAGCATCAAACTGTTGTTATGGTAACTGAAATGGTTGAAATATATTTATCATTTTCATAGCATAAATGATTCATTTCTAATTGTACATTTATAAA
This sequence comes from Macrotus californicus, assembly GCA_007922815.1. Classification (NCBI taxonomy): domain Eukaryota; kingdom Metazoa; phylum Chordata; class Mammalia; order Chiroptera; family Phyllostomidae; genus Macrotus; species Macrotus californicus. The sequence goes on from VMDR010020078.1 coordinate 2,739, forward strand.
TTGCCATGGGGTTTGCTTAATAGCCCGAGTATGAAGAAATATTTGTATCACTGTTGGCAAAAAAAACCCATAGTTTTGACTAATTTGACACATTTTTAGCATCTCTGTAATTTATTTTATTTAATTACATTTTCATCTTGTTTTCACAGTGGGTTATTGGAAATAATACTTAAAGGTCTAAACAGGAGAAATTTAAATTTTATTGAATAACTACTTTTAATTTTTATTTGTAATTTACTGAAAGAATAAATAAGTTATTGCACTGGATATGAGACATCTTGGAGAGAATATGGCCAATTACAATGACACTAGGGATTTAAAGTAACATAATTCACCAATTAAGGTTATGTGCTCAGAGTCCACAAGATGTTGAAGTCCATATACTGGGTTGACCAGAAAGTCTATTCAGTTTATTCCATAAAATAAGACACATTTATCATTTCCACTAATAACCTTATTGATTTGGATATTTTGAGTATGTCAGCTATCTCCTGCATAGGGTAACATTGATTGTTCTCAAGTAATGTCTCGATTTGATCACTATCAGCTTCAACTGGTCTAACCGACCATGGAGCATCGTCCAGTGAGAAATCTCCAGCACGAAACTTTGCAAACCACTCTTGACATGTTCGACCAGTCACAGCATTTTCTCCATACACTGCACAAAACTTTTTTGCATTTCAGTTCCAGTTTTACCATTCTTGAAATAATAAAGCATAATGTGTTGAAAATGTTACATTTTTCATTTTTCAGTATTAAAATGGCTACACAAAAAATTCGCCAATTTTCATGTTTTTTAAATGCATGCTGATATGACAGCTGTCACAGTACAATCTAACAAAATTATTTCGAATGAAGCTAAGGTCAACTAAATGCTACTAGAGTCACCTTAAGGCGAAAAAAAAGCAAATGAACTTTTTGGCCAACCCAATATTTGGTAAGACATTTTGATTATGACATGCACATGCATAAGTGGATATGAAGTTGTAAAAGATAAAGCAAGTTTTAAACTTTTGACCACAGTTTTGAAATATAAAACTTTCATATTTCAAAAGCAAATTTTTTAATATTTAGTATTTTTGATAAACCAGAGTGAAAGACACACAGGAAGTCTCTGCACTTTACCATTCTTTTGTAAAATCTCATATTATTTAAGACATGTTTTAGAAATGTCCAGAATTAAAATATATTACAAATGTTTATTCAAAGTTTTATAGGCATTATGGCTAATATAGTAACAATATCACATACAGGTAGAGAGTGAAAACGGTTGGAATATGGTAAAGTCAGTCACATTCAGCTTTACCTCAACTTGGTTCATCTTTCCTCCCAACGCAGACATGTGGTTACGCTCAGTTTTGAAGGAAGTAGCAGGAGCATTAGATGTTAAGGATTCACCATGTGTCAGGAAGTTATAAAGTTTCACGACCGCTTAGCTCCTGTGCCAGGCTGCTTAGAGAAAGCACCTCCTGTATCCGTGAACACTGCTCCTCTGGCTTTGAAAGGCAACTGCGGAAGGAAGTAATTATCTCAGCAATTCATTAAAATGTTAAAAAAATCAAAACGAATTCAGCTTTCTTTACAACCTGAGATTTTTCCTACCTTCTCTTTCACAATTAAAGAGGCCACCATTTTCTCAGATGCTCAGGAGGAAAAAATGAACCCAGAAGTGTATTTTTGTTGCTGAGGTACAGGTTTGTTGTTCACATTCAACCCTCCTTTCCATCACATCTTTTAGTTCAGCTTTGCTTTCAGTCTGGACCATTGGGCACCTGCTCCCGCATAGTCTCTACCTTTATTGTCACTCATGCCGTTCATCCCATGAAGCACCAGCAGCCTTTTCTACTGCAGACCAATAACTGTGGGCCCTCTCTGATGTACGCCCCTGTGTTGCCACCCTTCAAGGCCAGGCAGGTTTGTGGTATTCATGCCAACGGAAAAATATTCACGGAGCCATTGGGATGTCTGGCCTGCCTTTATTCACGGGTGGGCGAGCCACATACATTGCAAGCTGCATGTCTGTCTGCACGTCTCATGTTGTGGCCCCTGCTCCCCAGCGTGGCACCCATTGTGGCACCTGTCCCCTTGTGTGTCTCTCATCATCATCATCCCCAACAGGGAGTCCCTACCTGTGTAAGTACTAGAGGGGAACAAAGACGGCAAGATGCCAGAACATTACATAACATAACATAGTTCTGCGCATGCGAGCCCACTTCATGTTATGGGAACAGTTTATCGGACCCAGACTCAAGGCTGTGAGAACACTGGTTATCAAGCCCCTCCCAGGCTATGAGAACACTGCTTCCCTCAGCTGCCCAGACACCTGAGTGAGGAAGCCAGACTGCCTCCACTTACCCTACAGCCCCCAAACACACATGCATACACAGACATATTCGGAGATTATGAGACTCAATACTGAACTCCATTATTAATTTTTGTACTCAGTTCAACAGATCAAAAGCATATTTTACTCCAAGCTATGAACTCAACACTTTAATTCACAAATAAGACCAAATTTCTGTGTGTGTGAAAATAGTAAGGGAATTAGCCATCTAACATTGTACTCTTTCTTATGGTGCAAATTTTGTCTATTTTAGCAAAAATGGACTGTGAATTCTCCAGATCTGTTCTACACACCTTTTTCCTTCATTTAAAATGCCTACTCTTTCCTTATTATTTTCTTTTTAATTACCCATAAAGATTAATTTGAAAGATCTCTATTGTGAATTGTTCCCTAAACCATAGAGCAATAAATGATCTCCCCCTTTCCTTTGAAAGAAAACTTACTAATACAATTAATGCATGCCTATGAAGTGCCAGGACAGAAGAGAAATTAAAAAATAAACAGATTTGCTTATGTAACAACTAAAACTTCTACAAATCAAAGACTGTATGCAAAAGTTAATAACAGTAAGTTTTGAAACTGTTCAGATACAGAGAAAGCCTTCCCGGTACATGCTTGGCACATTCTATTTGATATTAATATTATACTTGATATTAATATTCTACCTGATATTAATATTCTACTTGATATTAACATTGCCTCTGCATGTGCTATTTATCCTCAGCACTTTGCAAGTTTCTTGAGGAACTCCACGGATTTCTGCTGTGGAGAATGGGAGTAACCAATGATGGGCAAACATTAAGGAGGGAGACTTGAAGAACTATTGACTAACTGGATGTGAGTGGTAGAGAAAGAGCTGACTACAGGGTAAATTACAGGTGTTCATTCTGGCCAATTTAGTGTCAATGCTGCCATTCACCAAAAGAAGAACATCAAGATGAGAATTGTGTTTTAAAGGAGTAAAAAATAGAGAAGGAAGAGTTTACAACGAAGATTATCAAGACATAGAGGAGTAGGGAAGAATCATGTTTTAAAAATTTAGGACTGGAGGATTTCAAACTGTACAGTGTTTCAATAGTCACAGGGGCTAAAAGAATAAGAAATATATTCAGATAGAGGCATCTGAGTTAAGTAATGCTTTTGACAGAGGCATGGCAAGCCATGTAAAAGTTTACTCAGGGACACCCCGCATTTATTGGAGTTCCACTACGTTTCAGGTTCTGGGCTAGGAACTGTGAATGCCGACAAGAACAGGACGCAGCTCCGCTCAAGGGCCCGTGGCTCCAAAGGGCCAGGCAGACATGGAGGTCAAGGTCACCACTTTATTGAGCAGTCTCACCTTGAATGCACCTAAATGGGAAGCTTTTAAAATGTTTCCTTATTGCCTTTGATCATACTGTATGTATTTTCTCTCTCCCATCTCTTAACAGGATCTGGGTATAAATGATACTTGTCTGATAAACTTCAGTTATTAAATCTAGTCCAGGAGACTAGCCAGATGTTGTTATCTTTACAGTTCCCTGAAGAGAGCTGCTGAGTAGCCAAAGTATGTCGTGAATCCACTCCTAATGCAGTTACGTAAGGCGAGGCTGCAGCTGGAAAGGGCACACAGCCATCCACAGGGGAGGCCTTGGGCAAAGAAAAGTCTTCACTATAGAGTGTCAATGGGAAGGAAGTGGTGAGGCTGCTTTCAGAAAAGGAGAAAGGAAACTTCAGACCAATGAAGAATTCGGGTGTAAGTGCAGATTTTAGGAAATTCATTCTATGCTGTTCTGGGACTCCAAATTACTGATTTTTTAAAAAAGTTGTTGGAGCATAAATTGCAAGGACAATGATGTGGCAGCAGATATGGGGAAAATGCACAAAGTTATGCTCTAAAATTCTGTTTTGCATTTTGAAATTATGCTTGATTTTACTTATGAAGACTTTTTTATTTATAATGAGGACTGAATCTATTCACTGGAAGAATAGGTAACTACCTACACACTATAGTTTGGCAGTATGCTCTAATGGGGGCAGTTAATTGCCAAAGAAAACCTATGGGACCCAAAATGATAATACAAACAACTTTAGGCTTTATTGCCAGAAAGTGTTACAATGTAGCAAAAACATTAAAGTATGTAAAGCTTCAGAGCGGAAGACCCTTCCCCAGCACAGGGGCCGGGAGAGTCAGGTGTGGACTCCTGCCGTCATCCCCCTGGGCCAAGCAGCTGGGGAGCGTGGCAGTCACTATAACCCACAAACTTCCTTTTTATAAACACTCCACCCCAAAATGGCCAACTCCAGAGATCCCAGCATTGGCTTGACTTGTGCTGGAAGGGTAAGCGTCTCTGTGTGTCTCTGACGCTTGTCAGGTGGGACTGTACTGACTAACAGTGTCGCTCTGTGCCCAGGGCCTGAGGTGAGTGTCAGAGGGGTTTGTACTGGTTTGTCGGCATCATCTGTTCATAGCTGTGAGATCAGAGCTTCAGTGAAGCCCCCAGAAAATCACACCCTTAGGGATCATTGTATAAAAGAACATGCCTATGTGACCAGCAGAGTAGAAGAAGCCCGATCTAATTTCCATTGTATGCCTCCTGATTCAGAGGGATTTTGTGCACAGACAGGTTTCCATAATCTAAGTCAGAAAGTAGGTAGGCCCTAAGAAAGGGAGACAATAGGGGCCTACATCTGACCTCTGCGGACCCCTTGTTGAAGACGCAGTCTTTGATGCATTGACTTACTTTAATGCCCTTGTTATTTTGTATCACTTTCCTGCAATAAAACATAGTTTGTAACAATTGTCATTTTAGGCACTGTAAAAATTTTCTGACAGCTAGAGCTGGTGACAATATTGCGTTTAACTGCAGCAGCAAATGTTTCACGGTTCCAAATAAACATTCATGTGCTTACCTACAGGGTCATACAGCTTTCTGGTAATGTGGAAATAGTTAGGTTGGTTAATAAACTCGTTCATTCTGATCCTAATCTCAAAAGCCTGATGTCCTGGAGGGTCAGCGTCAGTTAGGTGCAGGCTTAGGGAAGGAGGTGTTTGGGGGTGCAAGAGAGGTGCTCTCTGGAGACCCCGGGCAATGCCACCGTCTCATCTCGGAGGTGTTGTCAGTAGTCTTACAAGGAGTTATTGCTTTAGAGGAGAACAAAATCCCTCTCTAACCACTTGAAAGGTTATTTTTCTTTCTTGTGAACATTCTGTTTACCAAGAAACTTCCCGGAAGTGGCCATTTGTCATTTTGATCACTTAAAATCTAGCATTATGAATTCAATACTTTTACTGCTCGTTCCTTTGAACTCAGCATACTCCCTGAATAGAAACTGTCTGGAACTTTGTCCTGTGGGAATTCCTCGTATTTTAAGTGAACACTGAGTTTCAATGCATGTCAAATCTCCTCTTGCCAGGCTGAGATTTTCAACACCTGTTAGCTCTAAAAGTGAAAATGTTAAGTCAGGTGAAAAACACTGCCATTTAAAAAAAAATTTCCAGTGTCAAAGAAGTGAAGGCATAGTTTATGAATTTTAAAAGATCAAGTGTCTTGTCAATAAATAATAATAATTTGTTGTTTAAAAAAACAGCAACAAAGAGTGTGTGAGACAACTACAGCATTCAATCTATGGCTGTATTAATTTACTAAAATGAGTTCAAAGAAACATGAGAATTACATATTAATATACTTCATGTTTATGAAAAGGGTATGACTTAAAACTTTCCTCAACAATTTATACGAAAAATGTTTGTTTAGACAGATGAGAATTTCATTTGGTATTTTTAATTAAAATCATGCACTTTAATTCAGACCGTATGCCAATTAAAAAGTGAAGTGGATCTACAGTGAGTGGCCATTTAAAAACTAAAACAGGTGATGTGAATGGCTGTTGTGATGAATTTCTACTGATCGCTGAGTCGGCCGTGAATACACGTACCTATGTATCTTTACATATGTCCATATATTTAATAAATGCTATGTGCTACATGAATTTTAAAAAGCAACTCTTGAACTTTTCATAGATTTTTAAATGCAAACATTTGAGGAATGAACGAAGAAGACAAGCCAGAGGTGGAGAAGGAGCCAGAGGGGGAGAGGGGAGGATTCAGAGCGGGAGATGAGAAGTGCCCCAGGGATAAACAGGGTGATAAATTGGTGCATTTTAAAGAAGTTATGTAACAGAGAAAGTGACACCGGACACATGTTGGCAGCTGGAGACCTGACTGGTTCTTTCATGTAATGACTGCATTAAATACCAGTGAGGCTGGGAGCAAATTAACAGGAAAAGCACAGGGACTGGAGGCAGGAGACCGCATTCGGGTCTGGGACTGACACTTGAAGCTCTCTAAGGACTCAGTTTCCTGATGGCCCAGAAGAAGAGGAAGGTCACTCATGATTCATGTCTCAAAAGTTAATGTGGAGATTAAATGCTGTAGGAAATGATGAGCATATTGCCTGCTTCAAGTTGGTGCTCATGAAATATTTTCCCTCTTCTTTTTCTTACGGGAGGTGGTAAATTTTTAATCTTTGTACATTTTCTTGTTTTATTTACAGGGAGGGAAAGGCAAGACATTGTCTTAAGTTTCTTTTCTTTTTAGTCTGCAATTTGAAGAAAACATGTTTTCAGTCAAATTATCTTCATCTATGTGTTAGGTAGGATGGATAGCAAAGATGCCTCACCCACTGATGCAGCAGTACCGAGCCTGGTCCGGTGATGTCGCCAGGTGTTCCACCATCCCAGGAGACTCCATGCTAACACGGGCGAGGGCAGTCCTTGAAATTCTATGTATGGTCTCCACTATCTGGGAAAGAAAGCCTTAAATCTGTGCTTTCATCCCAAGGCCTGGAAGGTGGGAGAGGGTCCACGGTGCCCAAAGGAAGAAGCCCATTAAACAACTTTGGTTAATTGCCTACCACTGGTCACTATCTGTTTTACAAGGGAGTCCCTAATGCTTACAAAAAGAGCCCATAAATAACTTTGGAAAGTGCCCCAATTTTAATTAACCGTCTCTTGTCACATGTCTGTTTTACAACAAGATGTGCAAATGGGTTTGGGAGCAAGATAAGGAATCGGGCTGACAGACCCCACACATACCTAAGTGTAGGTAGTCATGTCCCCCAGGAAAGCTGACACCACCTTTACCTGTCAATCAATATGTAACTTCTTCACCTTCCCCCATTCCACCCACTATGTAAGTCTCAGAACAAAGGACCTGGGGCATGCACTGGCCACCTGGGCCTTTGGCCACTCATACTTTTGCTGCCCTTGCCCTGCTTTGCCTACGCCTTTCACCTACCCCCACAACTTAGCTAGGCTATTCTCTTCCATGAGAACCAATCACCAGTAATCCCTGCTTGCATTCTAATAGATTCACTGATCTGTAATTTTTTACTGCATCAGTGAGAATGGAGTTTCTCCCATAACATGTCAACTTTGCTATAGTAAGAGTATTAGTTTGCAGATTTTTATGCAGCAAGAAACAGTAATACAGAATTCGACACATCTGGAATGTTAAGCAGAATTTCCACTGCGGAATTCTGAAGCAATTTAATTTTTTTTGTTCATATTCTTCTAATTAAAATTTCTAAATCAGTTACTCAGGTAGAGACTTATGGAAAGAACCAAAAAAAACATACTAGAAATGTTATTGTAGATTGGATTAATTAATATGTTTATTATTCATTATTTCAGTTATTAAATAAAACAATTAACCTGAAAGCTTTGTTTGTTCCATCTGTTTTTATGTCTTGAAGGTACACATTTTGTAAGCTATAATTTTATTTTCATTAGTTCAGTACACGTTTAACTTTTATCCATCTCACTGAGCATGTCGATAAAGTTTTAGTCAGGAAACAGGAACAATAGTTGGTTTTTCAACATAGAGAGTTTAATATAAGAATTGGTTAAATTATATTGAAGGACTGAAAAGGACATAATGGAAAAAAACAAAGGTTAATAAGTTCGAGCAGGTACCACCCTCCTAAAATGGAGCCACGGAGGCCAAAGGTAGTGTTTTCCAGAACACAGTATCTTAAAGCAGGATTCCTTCGCAGTCGGCATTCACATTTCAGAGGAGGGGGCACGACAGGCTCCTGCTGGCATCTCAGGAGCTCAGGGCGACAGTCAGACCCATGAGGAAATCGAACCCCAGAGGAAGATGTGCTGCCCGAAGGATGGTCAGTGCCTATGACTCAGAAGCCCAGGGAAGAGTCCCACGTCACTGGGCCTCAAACATCTGAAGAGGGTTCTGCCCTCTTGGTCCAGGAAGCCCTGATGGCCGCAGCTTGGGTGCTCCTAGAATCACAGGAGCAGCTAGAGGCTGGATCCAATGGCTGCCGCTGGCAAGGAGGAAGACAGCTAGAGTCAGGTAACAGTGACAGTGAGCACCATCAAATAAGAAGAATCAAATTTTTTTTGCCCTGCTCTCCACCTTGCCTGGAAGGTTCCTTGACTGGCAGAACCTAACAGAAAGTCACCTGGGAAAGGAACATGGTTTGTGGGTTCTAGCCCCAGTCCAGAGAAAAAAGAAAAAAAAATGGAGCTGGAGTTAGGGGCACTAGCTTCGTAGCTGGCACAGTGACACTAAGTTCAGAAAAATCTTATCGTCAGTTTTATTCAGCAAATTCACTTGTTCAGATATTAATATGTGTTTATTTTGTGACAATCCACCAACAAAGAATTGAGTCCCTGGTGTTCATGGACAGCAAATTAACATCAATACAATTTTCAATTCAATTTTAAATGTCTTGATTTAAATACAACCAGAGAGCTGTTAAATTATCATCATCAGTTCTACTGATTACCCAAATATGAGAATCTAGTTGTAAAACTGGCATTAATTCTGATAAACTTTTACCTTTTATCAAAACTTAAAATATTCATAAATGAACTATCTTCTATTTTAGGACTCTATAAAATAAATGCTTTACTATTGTTATAACTATTATTAATCAATCATTGTTATTATCTACTGCAGATACACTCACTGTGGTATTTATTTACACAGCAATACCCTGTGTTTTGGATCTGCTCAATGTTGAAATCAGGTTCTTCTATTTGCTATGTCCAATGTGAAAAACGTGACAGCGACTTGATTATAAATTTTGTTTTAGTGTGTATGGAGAATGGCCCTTCATGTTGTCAAAATTGTCTTGCTTCTGTAATCACCTCTATTTCTGATGCTCCTTTTCAACACCTGTGAGGCCACATTTATTTAGTTTCACTTGAATCACTGTCTTGTCACTGACCAGACACAACAGGACACAGAGCATATCCCATTGCGGTTGGAATGAAAGGAAATCCGAGGAATATGGTACAAAACTAAAACGGCAACCAGAGAAGCCTAATTTTGCCCAAAGGATCTATGAGTCTACACCCTACTGGATGGAAGCTCTCAAGTTTTCCTTTTCTTTGCAGGGTCCCCAACAGTTCTGTCTTTTAAAAGTCATTCTCCTATGATTGATAGTTTCAACACTGAGTCTGGGAAATAAACAATCCAACATACAGGTAATAAAAATGGAGAAAGATGAGAGAGTTCTTCAGAGGGATTTTTTATTCTGGTAAGTTTCTTCACCCTACAAACATCAGTAATTCTATTGTCTAGATAAATTGGCTTCATTAATAGAAGAGTAAGAATAATAAAATTAGTAAAGGTGAAACTTGGGTGTAAGAAAAGGGAAACATTTAAAGTTCCTGAACAAAGCTCTCCTAATGGAAATACCAAATAGTGAAACTGATGGGGGACTCAAGAGTTGGAAAATTTTAGTTTAATGTAATAGTTAATAAGCCTAGTAGTCAATGCATGTAAAAGGCTATTGTTTCAGGAACTGCAGGTATGGCCCACCCTGACTCCAGGAAACCACAAGCAATTTGACCTTTGTGCTGCAGAAGAGACCATAAGCAATCCAGATGGTATCTGAGCCACTGTGTCCAGGGAGAGACATCCTACCACCCAGGACACAGATAGAGAAAATCTGCCAGGACACAGGACACAGGGCCCAGATAGAAAATCACTGGTCAGTGGATGAGAGGAGTTAGGGAAATCGCTAGACTGCAGATTTTATCTGATTAACCTCTTTTCTGAATTCCAAATCCCTTACGTACACTTTTTCCCTTGAATTCCAAGTCCCTTACCTATACTTTTTTTTCCTTTATAAAAAGGCTGGCTTGAAAGGAAATGTTAGACAGTCTGTCAGGGCACAAACCCACCGTCTCCTCAGATCGACGGCCATCTGAATAAAGCGCCCACAGAGATTCAATCCCTGTCTCTGCTCATTGGGTCTGGTAGGTGACAGGCAGCACGAACACTGGCTTTTCCTGTTTCAAAACCAGAATGATACAATAATAGTTAAAATAACGTTTTGAATTAAAATCAAAATAACATTTGAATATTTTCACAGAGGCAGCAGTAAATATTTAGAAAGCCTTTGGAGCAAATGCCAGACTCTAAAAATAAGTACTGCCCAGAACTAAGCAGGACCCTAGTACTCACAGGGGTCCCTTGGGTAAGCAGACACTTTCCTACAACAGAAAACAGTGAAACCAAAGGATGGGCTGCGTCCTACAAACTGCAGATCAGTAGGTGAGGAAGGGCTTGGGGCCCTCCGTGGTGCACATTTCCAGGCACTAGGAATATAAAGAAATATGTGGCCTTCAGCTGTTCAGTAAGTAGCCATTGATTTCAAGACCCAGAAAAATACATTTCAAAGGTTATTCCCTTAGAATATAAGCAATGTTCTCTCTCGTCGATACCCTGTTTGGCAGTCAACGCGCATACTTTCTACTGAATTGTCTGGGCAGTTTATAACAGAAAGGCCTATAGGGTAGGAAGTTCAGGAATTAATAATGGACACTTTTCTTCTTCCAGCCAGTTATAATAAGGGTGGTAAATCAGAAAACACATTCTTTATAACCCTATTATAATCCAGTTCTTTAAATTCTCAGCCTGCGGCTTTATTATAACAATGATTTTTTAGGTTAACTTCCCCACCCTTACCTTTGTCAAAGAATGAGAGCTAAAATGATAACTGTCATATGATATCGATGAGTCTTGTTTTAGAGCCATAAATTTAAGCTTTAGAACTTTATTTCTAGTTGTGCATATTTATCTTAAAGTATTCATAGTGCTAGCTTTTGTTCTGTACCCCCAGACTTTGTTCTCCACCTCCTGAAGGCTGCACCACACAAAACAAGCACTTTGAAAGGAGAGGATGGGATGGTGCTAATACTATGTATTTCACTTTCTGGCGTACTTGATTATGAGAGAGTGGACAACAAGATTAGTATGTGTGGTAAAAATATGGCACCCACATCTTCCATGGGTGTGATAGTGGTTGGTTAATCTTGGGCAAGTCACATGACTTCTACAAACCTCAGATTCCCTGGACAAGGCTCATCATGTAGCCAAAGTTTTTATTTGAAATATAACTACTAATTACCCTGATGTATTAGCTTCCTAGGGCTACCATAACTAAGCAACAGAAATATATTTCTCATTATGCTGGGACTAGAAGTCCAAGATCAAGGTGTCAGCATAGTTAGTTCTTTCTCTTGTCTCATCTCCTTGGCTTGTAAATGTTTATCTTCCTCTAGTCCCTTCACATTGTCTTCCCTGTGTATGTCTGTGTCCTGATCTCTTCTTCTTATATGGACACTGGTCATACTGGATTGAGTCCACCCCTATGACCTCATTGAAACTTAATTACCTATTTAAAGATGCAATCTCCAAATACAGTCAGATTCTGAGATGCTGCAGGTTAGAACTTCAATATATGAATTTGAGAGGAACACAGTTTAGCCCACAGCATTTGGGATGTTAACTCCACTGGCTATTAGTGTCTTGGTAAATAAATTTCTACTACTTAAATAAAGACCAATATTTTAGAAAGAAAAAAGCCATGACAAATAAAAGGAAAATACTGAAAGAGAAAATGAACAAGATGAAAGAGGGAAAGAAAAATCCTGCCTAATTAAGAGGCCCTTTAGTTAGGTGAAGCTTTAATTTCTATCATCTGTGTATTCAGAGAGATTTACGTATCACTCTTCACCTTCATTAAGGGTCTCGATAGATCAATCAGAATATGCAATTCACATGAGGAACTATCGCACAATGCCCTCTCTAAATCCACAGAAACAAATTAATTTGCATACTTGACAATTGTACCAAAGCTCAACACAATTTCAACACTGACAGAATAATTTGAAAGGATATTAGATGAGATTTGTCATATTGTTACTGGCTCTAATTAGCTCTCTAAAAGGTATAACATTTCTTCTATGCAATTAAACTCTATTTGGAAACTGTTAAATTCATCCCCCCTCCCTCGGTGAAAAAGAAAATGTGGAAGAAATCAGGAGAAGTAGGACCATAGTAGTCGTGAGGGTATGTCATTTAGACTGTAACCAGTGCTTTAATTGAGAAAAATATTATATATAAAACAAATCCAGAGATGTTTCTAGCTAATTATCATAAGCAGGAATCAACAGATATTCTGCAAAGTTCTCTTGTTTGTGTAGGAACTAGAGAGCATGCTCCTTTCCTTGAGAGGGACCAGTGTCTCCAAATAGATGTTTCTCCTTGGAGATCAATTTCTGGGATGCTGAGCCTTTCCACAGTGGAGAGAAGCATGTGCCCTGTTTCACTGCTTTTCTTCTCTACCACTTTGCCGGGTCAGTTTTAGGCCGTGGTAGTGAGTACAAGGTGCCTGGGAGCCTCTACTCTTCACCCTTGTCTCTCCGTACTATTGCCGGCACGTCCTGCAGCTTTGTAGTAAAAACGGGGGAACGTCACCACTTGCAGTATGCTCAGTCAAGATTCTAAACTTCCTGAAGAAAAGCACTGTATTTTAAACACACTTGTGCTAGACAACTCTTTTAATTACATACATATATATGGTTATTAACAAAATATTGTATATATTAAAATGAAGTTGAAAGCTTATCAACTGTTTTAAATGTTGGCAGCCAGGATGCATCTAGCAATACTGATGCAATCTGATATATATATTTTTGAAGCTATTCTAGTAGAGCTAAATTTAAAGAGCAAGAAGAGAAGATAATTATTTTAGACAGAAGAACTTTTAATGCTTTCAAATATTTTCATCTCTGATCTAACTTTAACTCTTCTAATGTGTTCCAAATGTTCACACTTAGATTTCTAGTTGAACACATATTATATGCTCTAAATGGCTGGATTCTACCTCTTTCAGCCTCACATCCTGATGCCAGTCACTTCTTCAGGAGTTAAAGACAATAAAATTGAATGTTTTCAAACATATTATTTTGAGAAATTAGTAATAAATACGAGATACACTTAGGCTACTTCTTTTATTTTAGGTAGAATATTTTTGATGTTTGACCTTTGGTTTGGGGTTTTTATACACCTTTGGTACCTGAGTTTTTATAACCTCACTTTCTTTTCATCCAATAGTAGCTTTTCTGTGACAAGAAGTAAATCCATTCTTTACTTCTGCAAGCACTATTTTGTCATGTGCAGCATTTGACACAGAAAAAGGGCAGTAAAATGATTATTCTTCCTGTTTTTATATGCTTTATAAGTAGGATCACTTCTTTTCGCATATCATCATAATAGTTATTTACCTACATTAACTCAGTCTATTTTCACAAGTTTATGAGGTAAATACAGCTAACCGCTATCTGTTAAAAAGGAGAGAGCAGGTGGAGAAAGAGCTAACCTGCAAATATTTGCAGCTGTATTGCATGCCATTTGAGGAGAAAGAGCGTGGAAATAACAGGCCCCATCATTTACTCGTGTCACGTGTCACAGAAGGAGGCTGTGGCCTTAGATAAGCACTTAATCGGGAACTTTTGCATTCATTGATAAAAACATTTCATGGAAAGTGCAGAGGCATTCTTAAAATTGCATATCTGGGCATATAATAAGTTTCTTTGAGTGTACAACATTTCTTAGAATATATTTCTAGAAATGGAATTGCTCAGTCAAAAGGTATGGATGTAGTGAATGATGTGTTACATATTTTTAAGTTAATTTTTAGGAAGGTAATATTTAATAAGAAAGTCAACAGCTTAACACATGTTGCCGGACACACCGATATAGTACAGGCATACCTTGTCTTGTTGTGCTCCGCTTTATTGCATTTCACAGGTTCTTTTTATTTTTACAAATTGAAGGCAATACCCTCCAGCCGTAAATAGGTCACAACTCACTTTATTACAGTGCCCACTTTATTTCTGTGGTCTGGACTTAAACCTGCAATATGTCCACGGTATCCCTGCACTTGCTTTATTGTGCTGTTCTCAATTAAACCTGCAATATGTCTGAGGCACGCCTGCATTTGTTTTTTTTGCTTTTGTTCTTCTATAGATTTACTTACTTAAAAAAATTATCATACACTATTTATGTAACAAAAAATAAAGGTGGATAATATTTATTGAATGTCATTTCAGTCAGTCCTGTCATGGAAATCCAATTTGATTTTTAACATATCTCAAGAGTATTGTTTTAACAATTTAAAATGTTAAGACCATAATCCAAGGTGATTAAGGAGATTGAATTTTCATTTAATTGATTGCTGATATGGGCACTTACACAGAGAAAAAGTAAGCCATTAAACACATGGCCCTCTGACATTTGAAAAGACTTAGCAAATTCTTTCACTACTATTCTTTCATCTATATGATATGTATGTGTGTATATTATATTATTTTGTCTATATCTTAATGATCATGTAGGTATATACTAGTTCCTTACTTGAAAATCAGCAGCAAAATTTCAGTACATCAGTGAGATTTT
>VMDR010020079.1:0-17844 GCA_007922815.1 Macrotus californicus
AAAAAAGACATTTCTTCTATCCTTGTAGGTTCTTTGGCTGCTCTAATAATCAAATTAACACAAGACAGATCAACTGGAGAAAAATGAATTCAGCTGTGGCTGGTGGCTCAGTTGGTTGGAGCATTCACCTGTGCATCGAAATGTTGCAGGCTTAATTTCTGTGGTTGTGGGTTCAGTTCCTGGTAGGGGTGTACATGGGAGGCATTCTATGTTTCTCTGTCACATTAGTGTTTCCCTCTCTCTCTCCTTCTCCCCCTCTTCCTCTCTCCCCATTTCTTCTCTCTCTAAAGTCAGTAAACATATCCTCAGGTGAGGATTAAAAAAAAGAAAGAAAAACAAATTTAATTACATACATACGGGAGGTCCAGAAGAATAAGACATCCAAGGACAATTCAGCCAATTGAGGCTTATATGCCATTTTGAGGTAAGGAATGGGATAGGCATCTGGGACTTCACAGGGGAGAAAAATAATTCACAGGAAATTAGAAAGAGCAAATGTTTAATATACAAACATTTTCCATGCCTTGCAGAGACAGTAGGGTGCAGAGAGGACCTGGAATTTACCCCCTCCCCCCACCATACCTTGCTCAGGTTCTTTGTAGTATTTCTGATGATAGCTCTTCTTGGAACAGGCCCTCTGTCTACATTTTTTAGGCAATTAAGAGGGATGTAAAAAAAAAAGTCCTGAGTCTTCTGTTTTCATAAAAATGATCAGGCTAAAATAATCCTCATGCCAAAGAGACACATTTTGGGGTGGCAAAATTTGCTCCCCTATACTCTTCAGAAAAGGCTGGAACACAGAGAGTGGTACCGGCGCCGCACCAGATTAAAGCCCTACCCAAGATCATAAGGGACAGTCCCCGTGGCACCATGGCACCGTGGCAGTCTGGTTCCCCCATCTGTAGATGACCCTACCACCCTGATCTTTCTGTCCACAGCCTTTCTTAGTCTCTGTTGGTCGTGATTTCAATGAGATAAGACATTGTAGAGCACCCTCTTTTCTGAAATCACTCTTGCCATGCATATGGCTTCAACTTCAGCCTAAGAGAAAACTCCCAAATCAAGCTAAGAGGTTCTGGAAAACAACTTCAGGCAGATAACCTTAAACCATATATAGGTAGAGTCAGACATGAGTGTATTTGGTTGAGCACGGAGAAGCGGACTCAGTACAAATAATAAAATAGTGACAATGCTACAGATAGCCACAAATACAGTCACTCAGGACAAAAGGCCACAGATCAGAAGATGGTCTCTACAAATAAGGCTTACATAGCTGTTCTTTAGACTTCGCTGTCAATAGCCACTCTTTTCTTTTCTTTTTTTTTGCATTTAATCTTTCTCGTATTTTTTTTCATTACCATTTAGCCTCCCTTATACCTCTCCCCCCAGCAATCACCACACTGCTGTCTGCTGTCCAAGGAAGAAATGTTCTTATGTGCTTTGAAGTGAAGGAGTGTTTTACATTTTTTTTTTACAGCAGAAAGCCTAGGGTAAGGTCAGTGTTCGGTGTCAAGTCCAAGGTTAAGTGATGGTGGGTCAGGGCACCCAGGCAGCCCCACACACAGTGTCCGACATAATTTTGCAGTATATTAGTTCACAGGTTGCTTCACGTGAAACATACTTAAGCTCATAGAAGAGAAATTATCTCATTCTCTGACTTCTCACTTGAATTGAAAAATGGAAAGCTTTTAAAAAACACATTATTTCCTCCACCCAACGTAAAAATCCCTGTGACTGTGATAATTTAACTAATACATGACATACAGATAAATTCTAGCAACGTATATGTGCAAGCTATGAGATTTTTAATGTCTTTAACTGAAAGGTTTTAAGGTGCAGTTGGGGCTGAAATGCTTTCTGAAATATAATTCAATTATCTTTTATTGTTTATAAAGCAAATGATGGGAAGCTGTATGTAACCCAGCTAATGCTTTATCTCGTTGAAAGCATAAATTCCTTATTATTAGGCAACTGCAAAGCCCTTTCATATGTTGAATGATGTGGCTGTTATAAAACTAGACCGAATAAGCTGCTCATTGCTCTGTGTTTCCTTGTGAGGTACTTCCATTACCAACAGTTAAGTTGCATTGAGTGATGATGCGGTCGGAAGTGTTTCTCATGTAAATTGTAAAATGCTTGAACAACCCAGGATTTGGGAGAATTGCATCTCAATTAGTTAGAAGCTTGGGTTTAATTCACAATGAAAATATTTTCATTATGTCTTAATGTAACTTTGTGTCTTTAGTTTTTTTTGTTGACGGTAGTATTTTTGTATTGGGCTTATTATTAGAGGCTTGAGTTCTGAAAATTTATGAGCTGCAAGTACAAAGCGGCCTTAGACGTTAAGTGGAAATCTTTTTTCTGGCAGACTCCCCCTCTCGTTCCTCGGAGCTGCTCTCTCAGAACATGGCCCTTTCCTGCGGTTCCCTTTGTCGCCGCCCGTGCCCACACTGGTGTTTTCTTTACACCCGTTTCTGTCTTTATATGTAAAGTGTGTACTTAAAATGCACAGTTGGATCTTGGTTACTTTTTAAAATTCAGTATGGTGATCTTTGTCTTTGGAGTGTTTAATCTACCAGTATTTGCATTTAAATTAACTACTGATATAGCTGGTTTATTCTATTTTCTTGCTCTTTGTTTTCTGCTAGTTCCATCTGCTCTTTCCTTGATGCTGTTTATCTCGGCTCTTCTGACTTTTGAATTCATCAAATTGTTTTTATTGTTGCATTTTTTCCCCTCCTCTAACTTTTAGCTCTACTTTTTTTGTGTGTCTGTACTGGTTGAATTCATGTGTATTTCAAAATGCATCCTTTACCTACTGCACTGCACCTTGAATAAATACTTATCCCAGCTCCTGAATGATAAAAGAACCTTGCAAGGGTTCTCTCCATGTGCTTTCTTCCCACCAAACAGGAGCCCCTTTGAGAGTGAGAAGTGAGCTGATAGTAATTGTGTTGCCGGAACTGGCATAGACTGGTGATGAGTGGGGCCAGTGCAGCACATAGGGGCACCCCGTGCCATAGCCCTCCTCTTCCTAGAGCAAGTCCTTGAGTTTTGAATAGTGTAGCACAGGGCAGTACATAGGGAGAAAGGCCTGGGTGTCACAGACCATGGGCCCAGTCCTTGTTCATCTGCCGCTTTCTAACAGCGTAATTTTTGGCAAATTAATTAAATCATGCTGCCTTAGTCTTTTGACCTGTAAAACAGATCAAAATATAATCACCTGAGATCAACCTCAGGGATGTTAGGAGGATTTAAAAAGAAAATAGTGTAGGGCACAAATGATGTAGGACACAAAATGCCTGGAATACACAAGGGGGGACCCCAAAAAACAGAATTTATTTATGAAAATTATGTATTTATTCTCACATGTTCAAACTTCAGTCACCTTCAAAGCACTTTCCATTTGGTACAAAACACCTATCGAGACTTTTTCCCACCACTCAAAACAGTTTTTGAACTCATTGATTTTGATCCGTTTTAGGGCTTTGTCATTTTTTATTTCACTTCTTCCACATGGGCAAATCCTTTCCCTTTGAGGACTTTTTTCATCTGGGGAAACAAAAAAAAATTTACTCAGGGTGAGATTGGGTGAATAGGGAAGCTGGGGCATGAGGGCCTTGCAGTTTTGGGGCTAAAACTGCTGAATACTCAGTGTGGTGTGGGCAGGTATGTGCTTCTAAATCACCCGTCATGAATCGCATTCAAAGAGTCTTCAAAAAAAAATTCACTGAAGCTTAACACAGCCTCACACTACAACACCAGCTGGCACACTGATACTGGTGGTTTCCTAGAACACTCACCTGCCTGGGAAAGCCTGTACTAAAAGGGGCCCACCCTCTAGAAGGTAATTTTGTTTTTTTGGGGGGGGTCTCCCCTTGCAGTAGTTACTTAACAAAAGGTAACAATTATTTATTTCCATAATTTTTCATAACACATGCTTGCCTTAGCTGAAGTTTACAATTTGCATTTTTCAGAAACTTGTGATATTGCAGATTGGAAGGTGCTACCCTACCACCTTTGTGGGAGTGGCCTTCTTTCTGTCCCTGCAACTAACCTTTCCAGTTGAACATGGAGCAGATCACTCTTCTCCGTGCAAGTCTTTGAAGAAATTCAACCGCTGCTACTCTCTGTTCGGTAAACTCTTGCTTTGGGGTCTTTGTCGAGGCAGCCGGAGAACTCTTACTCGGTCTTCATTGCTCATCTTGTCTTCATTATTTAGGCTCCTCTAGTCTTTCACAGTTGAGTTAGTTTTCCTTTTCTGTGCTCTGATGGAACTTGGTATTATGCAGGTGTCTCTGAACGTACTGTGAAGAGTATTTCGAGAGTTGAACTGATAGATGAGATCAATGTGCCAAAGACACTCTAGAGGTAGCATTTGTCTAGCCAGAATCATGAAAATCTACAACAGTGGTTCTCATCCCCAGATGGGCGTTTAAAACGTTTGTGGGATGTTTTCTGTTACGGAAGTGATCAAACGCACAGTCACTTCTGCAATAATCCTTTTGAAACTATAGATTTGTTCCAAGGCAATTAATATACTAGGGAACAATCTGAGCATAAGGCAGACTTCTCGTTTGCTTTATGCAAAGTGTCATGCATAGGGAACACTAACGTAACGCAAAAAGCCACACCCAGATGAATCCAGTTGTGTAGGAATACACAAAACACACACACAACACTTCAAATATCTACCATGCGTGTTATCCTAGGTTATGTTTTCTTATTCTTTCGCATTTGTGAACTTTTATAGATAAAACAAAACAAAGCACTTATTCAACACCCCAGATTTGTTTAAGAATCCTGGTTCGAAACACCAAGTAGTGCTCACAAAAAAGGAAGAACTCAAGAACCCTCATAGAAATAATCACATTCTTCTAGTGCTTCTTTTGAAGCTAGTACTGTCAGGTCTGGTGCTCTTTGGCATCAGTACAATTTCTGAAGTCTTCAGCTGACTGACAGAACCCCTCATGCAGACAGGAAAGCTGAAGAATTTCTAGCAATGAGGCAGTAGTTAATTGAAGAATAAGGTTATACCAGAATTTCAAGTTTGGTGAAGTAGGTATCTATTATAAGCACATGCCTCAAAGGCGCGCGCGCGCGCGCGCGCACACACACACACACACACACACACACACACACACACACACACACACACACACACACACACAACATGCCCCAGGAGTTAAGGCTGAGAAAGATCACCAGAAGGAGTCATATCATCCACATCTGCTGTCACAACTCTCCCACTGATTTCAGAAGACCCTTTACAATGAATTGCAAGCCGCATCCCTTATATAGCCAGCTTCTCCAAGCAAACTCCAGGTGCTTTGCAAAGTGAGAGGCCACATTTACCCTAGAATTTATATACTTATTACCATTGAACATATTGTGCTGTTTTTTTTTTTTGAAAAAATGTTTTAACAAAATTTTTGAGTGAGTGTTCGGCCTTTACCTTTGTTTTCCCCGATCATAAGCCCTGTGGTTTTTAATTGCAGCAGGGCTTATCTCAGAGGTTGTGTGCCACATCACAGCGGCACTGACTCCCGGTGGCATTTAGTGGGCAGGTGCTGGGAGTGCTGGACAGTGCCAGTGTCGGGTAAAACACGTCTTGTGTTGGGCACGACTTGACAGTCATCACTCTGCTTCATGACTCCCTGTTTTGGTTAATGAGGTTTGCCTCTGACCTTCGTCCATGCAGTTATGCTTCTGCTCACGGCCCCGTAAAATACCAAGTTACAGGTTACGTGCATTTTTGTGGCTGCTGCTGCTCGTCTGCTTTCTGCTGATGTGTTCTTGAACAAGTCAGGTTGTCAGATTGTCTCCTGGCTCGTTTTCCCATCTATAAAAATACGGAGATGTGTTGAAAAATGTCTCTGGAATCTGTTACCGAATAAACTACTAATGACATAAAAAATGGAAACCAGAAAATGAGTAAAATAATCTGGCAGAGACTCTCATGAGAGTCTGAACCAGAGATTTCTTTAAGTTTATTGAATCGATAAATACTTAGGATGACTTACCATGTGACTTTAGCCTTGACATGTCTTTTCCCTGTCAATTTCCTATTCTGTAATTCAACTTCCTTTTTATGGATTGCTGAAGATTCTTTCCATTTTCTTTGTTTCTGTGTTGTATAAGCTTTATTCTGGACAATATGTCACATACAAAGATGGAAACTGTTGTATAAACATCTGAAACATAGTTCTAGGCAGGAGATCTTTAAATGCGTAGATATAATTATCCAGACACTATTAGAGTCAAATCGTGGTCAAATATGTGAATGGAAGTTTGCTAGAGTATAAGCTCCTGTAGGAGAAAGTTATGTTGATTTTTATGCATCATTTATCCCCTGTGTCTAGAGCAGCAGCCGAGTGAATAGTTGCTGAATGAATGACGGATAACAGAAGTAAAATGTAAAGTACAACTGATATGGCATCGTTTCCACTGAATAAAAAGGTAGAGTTAACCAGTCAGCATGGTGCTAACTGGTATGCTGTACCTGCATGCACCCCCGAGTATGAGCCATGGGTACTAGTCCAGAAGAGGGAGACTAGAGGAGGAACCAGGGGGGCTGCGCCTCAGAAATGTGTAGATTTCAAGTGAGGGAGAGGAGAGCAGGGTATTTCAATAGGGAAAATGATTTGAGTAAAAGCACTGGGGTAAGAGTAGTAAGAGCATAATAAGCATAACAATCTGGCTTAATTGGGGAAATAGGAACAGGAGTTTTAAAAGTATCTTGAAGTCCACATATTGGAGGGTCTGATACTTTATTTTTTCTACTGTGGAGATAAACTAACAAACAAAATAGAAACAGACTCAGTTACAGAGAACACACTGGCAGCAGTCAGAGGGGAGGGGAGTTGCGGGGCTGGGTGAAAAAAGTAATGGATTAAGCAAAAATAAAAATAAAATAAATGAACCCTCATAGACACAAACAACAGTACGGTGATTACCAGAAGGAAAGGGAGGTGGGGGGAGGGCGAGGAGGGTAAAGGGGGATAAATGGTGACAGAAGGAGACTTGACTTGGGGTGGTGAACCCATCATACAATATACAGATGATGTGTTACAGAGATGTGCCCTGAAACCTATATAACTTTATTAACGAATGTCACCCCAATAAACTCAATAAAAAGTATAAACAAACAGCTCTTTTTGTTGCTTCAAAAAATACAATGAAACAAAAACTTCTGAATGTACTTTTCTGTCATCTTTTCATTATTATTAGCTTAATTAATTTAACCTAACTTTTAGATGTTTAGTTTTAAAGCCCAAATGAACCATCAACTTTAATAAATAGCATTTAAAATGTAATAATGTAGAAATTATTTCATTAATTATGGCAATACTTGCATGTTCTCATAAAATCAAGTGAAACCTATTACTAATATTAAAAAACTGAAAGAAAAGGGTGTATCCTGACCACGTTTTCCTCAGAGCCCGTGTCTTCGGTTATGTCTTTTCTGTAGGGAGAAAATAAAACAACTAGTAACTTTTTCAGGTGGATGAATAATCGAGAGTTGGAAGGTCACCTTCCAAGCTCATAAATAAATCATAGTGAGATCCCTTCACGTGTCCTACAGCCTCCTCAACCCTGTTCTGACCTCGGAGACACTGAAGGGAACAGCAAGTCAGAGCCATTATTTACACAGAAGAAAAGGCTAATACATACTAAAACAATTATGGGGCCTCTCTTTTCTCTTTATCTTTGCTTAGCACTATCAACTGAAACAGACTGTCTTCTATTAGAATCTGGAAAAGTAAGGGAGATTTAATCGCTGACTAAATATATATATATTTAATATATATATATATATATCTGAAGGAAATATTATTATTATAGAATCAGACAAAACCAGACATTTTATTATTTGATTTGAACCTTGAATCTCATAACACGCTGGCAAAGAATGCCTGCGGTAGGGGAGGCACCAGAACGCCATCCTGGCTTAAGCAGTACACCGAAAGAGACTCCAAGATTGCGCTGTGGTGCTTTTCCTCTCCCCAAGTAGCGTGAATGCTGTTTTCCAGGAACACGCCCATGTGACAAAAATGCATATGTGGTGTTCAGTCTTCACCTACAGTAACCTGAATTACTTTCTTTCTCTTAAATCAGTAAAATTTGACCCCCCGACATGACACAAAGCATGCACCTCAAAATTGGTTTTATGCCTTTAAAATATTAATCATCATTTCCTAATTAATCTAATGTCTCCGTCTGAAGAGATATTGCAATTTATGGAATGAGCACACAGAAACATTAGAATCCTCCCCTTCATTAGCTTTAAAAGATGCTAATCTCAATGATCTCCGTGGGCCGATTTGTTAAAGAAATTAGTTTAACACTTGGCGAGTGGAACCCGAGAACCGAAGTGAATCCGTTCTGCAGCAGCATCATTGTGATGTTTGACTAACCGCAATCATCTTTCCTCTTAAATTCTTTTCTTTATCTTCCCAAAGCTCGTTACCATCCTGTTATTTTTTGCTATCAATTCATTCCTTCTGGAACCTTGTATCTGCTGTGTGATCTTATGTAACAAAATACGTCCAGAATATCATCACTTCACAATATGTGCCACACAGAAATAAGCAATAGATTTTATATTTTTTATTTGTACTGTGCTCAAAATCCAGTGTGTAGTTTTACACTTATAACACATCTTGATTTGAAAGTTCAATTTGATGATATATTTGTTCTGTATTTAGATTTTATAAAATTTACAGTTGAAAAAGAAGACTGACATACCCAGGTTATCCCAAACATA
This sequence comes from Macrotus californicus, assembly GCA_007922815.1. Taxonomy (NCBI): domain Eukaryota; kingdom Metazoa; phylum Chordata; class Mammalia; order Chiroptera; family Phyllostomidae; genus Macrotus; species Macrotus californicus. Next base: position 8,768 of record VMDR010020079.1, read on the forward strand.
CCTTAAAAATTGCCAACCCTGCACCGAATTTTAGTCTTGCAATTTAAATTTAAACTGATTAAAATGAAATCATATAAAAATCCCATCCTTCTTAGGGCTGATCAGCAGTATTCTGTGGTGTGGGTAGGCCACAGTTTGTTTATCCATTCATCCCGCGAAGGAAATTAGAGCTGTTTCTAGTTTGGGGCAGTTATAATAGTGCTGCTATAAATACTTGCATGTATATTTTTACGTGAACATACTGTTTAATTTCCTAGGGTAGATTTCAAAGAACGAGAGTCTCGGATCATATGGTAAATCCATGTTTAATTTCATAAAAAACTATCAAATAGATCTGCAGCATGGTTATATTATTTTGCATTCCCACCAGCAATATACTAGTGTTAAGTGCTCTGTATTCTCGTTAGCCTCGGTGTGGTGAGTGATTTTAGCCATTGTAATATGTGTGGTGTGTGCATTTCCCTCTCATTTAGTGGTGTTGAACTTGTTTTGTGTGTTGAATGGCCTCTTTGGTGAAGTCTCTGTTCAGGTATCTGCATGTGTTTTAGAATTAATACCTTGTTTCCCTGCAGGACATAAGTCTGCTTACTAGAATACAGAGCCCCTTTGCCTTTGGTGTTACGGAGTATTAATTTCCAGTGTTACTTAGGTCGTTACCTTTCTGCCCTCTCAGTTGTTTCGTGCATTTCATTCCTCCAGTGAGATGTTTCATACAATTACGGAACTGTTACAAGATTAACTGAGGCACAGGAAAATATTTAGAGTTGATTTTTTTGAGTAACCATCAACGTGAGTCAGGTAGTGCGAAACCAGAAGTGGTTAGACACTCTGAAGCGGTTCAGGGACAGACTTTTACAAAGAGGTGGAAGCAAAGCAAGGAAATTATTTGATTGGCTATTGCTTAAGCTGTTGCCTTATTTGGGAAAACCCAGTAGGCTGTTTGTGGTTGGTTGTCCTTAGGTTTTAACTTCTTAACATTGAAGCATTTCAGGGTTAGGTTTTGCTTTCCTTACGTAGGCCATTAAGGCATTAACGCCACCTCAGTCTAATGGCCTCTTTGTGAAATTAATTTAATAATCAGATTGTTTTGTCATCATCTACATTTCATTCTGAGATCTCTGGACTGCCTAAATTGCCTTCTAAAAATGGCGTACATTAGTTCATTCTCTTGACTGTAAAGTTCAATGGGTTTTGACAACTGCATAGCATGATATGTACCCACCATTACAGTTATCATAAGGAGTAGTTTCATTGCCTTAAATAAATCCTCTGTGCTTCATGTATTCTGTCCTTCTCCCACCAGGACAAACCAAACTACTGAGATGTTTACTGTCTTAGAGTTTTCCGTTTTTCAGAAGATCATCTGCTAATTGGGGATCATAAAGTATGTGGCCTTTGTAGACTGGCTTTTTTTTTTTTAATTAGCAATTTGTATTTAAGATTCATCCAAGTCAGTTTGTGGCACATTGCGTTTTATTGTCAAATAGAATTCTATTGTATGACTGTACTATACTTTGTCCATTTATCTATTGAAAGGCATCTTGGTCATATCTAGTTTTGGACAATTATAAAGGAAGATGCTATAAACACTTGGATAAAGGTTTTCTGTGGACATACATTTTCAAATCAGTTGAGTCAATACCTAGGAGTACAGTTGCTGGGTCATATGGTAAGACCATGTTTACCTTTGAAAGAAACTGTCAAATGGCCTTCAGTGTGGCGGAATCATTTGCATTCCCAGCAGAAGCTGAGAGCTCCTGTTGTTCGGCATCCTCACAGGCAATTGGTATTATCAGTATTTTGGGTTTGAAGGTGGAGATCTAGTTTAATATGACCACTGTCCTTACAAGAAGGGGGAGACACTGGGGATCCATGCACACAGAAGACGACCACTTGAAGGCACAGTGAGGAGAAGTCTCTGCTAGCCAAGGAGAGAGGCTTCAGGAAGCTCCAAACCTCCCAGCACTTCTTCATGGACTTCAGCTTCTAGAATCATGAGAAGATAAATTTTTGTCATGGAAACCACCCAGTCTGTAGTATTTTGCTTTAGCAGTCCTAGCAAACTAATATACTAGGTTTCATAGGTTTTCTTCCATGTTTTCTTCTAGTTTTACATTTTTGAATTTGATACTTAGAGCTGTAATCCATTTTGAGTAAACTTTGTGGGAGGTGTGAGGTGTGTGTCCAGGTCTGCCTTTTTGCACGTGGATGTAGAATTGTCCCAGCAGCAGCTGTTGAAATGACTGTCCTTGTCCCACTGAACTGCTTTTGTACCTTTGTCAAAGATCAGTTGACTGTTTTTATGTGGGGTCATTACTATTTTTATATTTAAATAAATGAGTTGGAATTGAAATTTTTAAACTTAATATTATATACAAGTATAGTAATGATCCATGTAGCTCAGTATCAACTATAAATCTATAGGCTGATATATATATATAGTTTATTGAATCATTTATCTCCATCTTAATTTTTTTAATAGATGAGATTAGACTAATCTATTCCTTAGAAGAGGACACTTCAATTTAAAGAAAACACCAATCATTTATATTGGCTTTTGGGAAGTCAGCTCCAGGCCAAACTTTTGTATGTGATCTTTGAGGTCCAACCATTGACGAACGCAAAGTCCTTACCTGAGAGGCTTCACGGGGGCAAGCTGCCCTGCCCACACTAGACTCAGTGGGTGCACAGCATGTCACGCCAGTCATGTGGTCTCTGAAAAGGCTGCAGACAAGGACACCCCCAACCCCCTCCCTGCCTCCGGGTGGCCACGCATTTGCCATATCTGTACATGTTCGCCAGTGCAGAACTCGAGCATGTTCCCGCTGCTGTGATCTACTTAATTCTTTCTTCCTGTTTCTTTGATTCTCCAGACTCCGTATGGTTAAGCAAACATTCTTGTGGTTTTAAATTCATTTTCTTCACATTTGGGGTGAAGAAATTTTTAACAATTCTCAGGAAATTAGTGGCGTGTTTGTTTTCAGAAATTAATATCATTTGCGTGTTATGAAACTTACACTAGATACCTTTAAAGTGCAAATAGACTCCTTGATAACTTCACTTGCACTTACTTCCAGGATCTCAGAAGTTGCTGCTTAATGCAACCTTACAATGTTTGTAAGAACATTTATGTCTTTATAATGTCAAGTTTCTCATAGCTATGAGGTTTGCAGCTATTTGCATTTCCCTAAAAAGTTCTACAGAATTTTCAAGCTAAATTTACTTAGAGAATATTTTTTCCTAATGCTTCAGCAGATTCATGCACCAGCTGCTGGGCTCTTCTTCAAACTGCATAGTAATATTAAGGTCCAGAAAAAGTACCGTTCAGGGCTCACTCTATATACCAGACCCAGAGTCTGTCACTTATTATTAAAACATTAGCTTCCATGGATTATAAGTATTGATTCCATCGTTGTTGTTGAGTAAAATCTGTAAAACCTAAAAAGCTGTTTTATGTATATATCCAGCTGGCACCTGCACACATGAACACACATTTCCAAGTGGAAACATTTGCAAGTACATTACAGAACGATCATCCCTCTCATATTAAATTTCACAACAGAAGTCACAGTAAATGCAATGGCGACAGAGCCTGAGCTACCTACAGTGCATGTAGTTGAGTTTACAGAATGAGACTCTGAATTATCGTAACTTAAAATGTTAAATACTTGAATATAAAAAAGCTCCAGGTAATACTTTCTAAAATGTTGGTAATCTCACACACACACACATTTTTTAACTAAACGCTGTATCATAATAAAAGTCTAAGCTCTCACCTGCGGCAGTCTGACTCTTACCCACACGTAGAAGATGGAGTGCAATTGTTAGGAATCTCTTGGGTTGTTAATGGAGATGCTGCCAGTTGGTAAGATGGTTTCATAAAATAGTGTGAGTCCCTGCCCTCACTGAATTCACAAACTAGTAAGGGAGACATATAATTGAATTTATTGGAAGAGAAAATCATTAACTGTGTCAATAGAGGTAAGCGCACTGTTTCAGCTAAGCACAGAAGGGATGAGTCAGAATGAGTCTGCTTGGCAAAGTCAGAAGCCCTCACAGGAGAGGAGATCACTGTGCTGGGTATTTAAGGAAAGTGGACACTCTGTAGCCAAACAGAGAAACAAAGGGGGCATTATAGGAAGAAAGACATTCTGTGTAAAGTCATGGAAGTATGAAAGACTAAGATCTGTTTGACAGAATGTAAGTACTGATAGTTCAGGATGGCCATGCAGAATAAATACATGTGCGAAAGAAGCCAGTCTTAATGGGGATGAAATGAGGTTCCAGTGAAATTAAATGTGATTGCAATATCATGCCATCATGCGGCATTTAAAACAAACTTTTAAGATTTTGAGGAGGTTCTACTTGTTCTGTTTTGATACTTAAACTGAAATATCTAATTCAGCCAATAGGCAAGTGCTCAATGAGAAAAGCATAGGAGAGTGGTACCAGTAAAGCATACACAGTGTATTTGAAGAAGAAATCTCACTGAAGAGCTATATTTATATGATTGACAGCCACTTAAATCACTATGTTTTCAGTATGAAAATGATGTCAGGGATATCTGACAATAGAACTGACCAGCCCCAAAGACCTGGTGGCACGCACGCTGGAGGGCCCACCATCAAAGTACCCAGAAAAATCTCAGCAAGATGGCCCTTGAGAATAGTCCGCCACACTAGAGCCACCGCTGTGGTTTTCTAATCTGCCTTTTAGTGCATCACTTTAAAAAGTGAAAGTGCCATCAAGGCTCACCAGACATTTAAGAAAAGCTTTTAACATGAAGGAAAGAGACCCAAACAAATAAATAGGAGAAAACCTTTAGAGGAAACAATGTAGAGAGTAGCAGTAAACTACAATAGTAAATCACTGGGGTACCACTTTCAGTGTGGTGCTCAAGTAATTTCCTGTTAGGCTGAGCTTCCTGTAGATTATTCCCATACACCTTGGATAAAATATTTAAAATGTTATATTGTCCATGCTGGGGACTGAGAGATCATTATTAAAATATTCATAGGTAATATACAAGTGAATATTTAATCATTATTCCATTTTATCACATGATTACACAGCACATGCGGTGTGTCACATATAATTTTAAGCATTTTAATAATCAGTAACTCATTGGATCCTTATATCAATCATATTGGGTAGGTTCTGTTATTTACATCTTCGTCATAGAGGTGAAGAAACTATGACCCAGAGAGATGAAGAAACTTGCCCAAAGTCACACAGCTAGTAAGGGACTGAGTTGGGATTCAAACTAGGTGAGCTGAAGAGTCCCTATCATTAATTGTTATGCCATATTTCAGGATGCTGGAAAAATTGTCAGGAACTTAAGGGCCTGGCAACACAGATGACTCGAAAGCCCTCCAGCTACTAACACCAAGAACTGATCAATAAATTATAACTAACAGTCTTATAAGTGCATGGCTGAACTGCTAGGAAAGGCAGGAAACTTGCCTTGGGCCAGAAATGAAGAAGATACTGAAAAGCAGGACAGGGAACTGCAGAGCTGACCCTGTGTCTGCAGGGTTAGCAGAACAAGGGCTTGAGCTTAACGCCAGCATAGGGTGAGGGAGAAGTGGGGCTGAGACCCACCCCTTCTGTGGGCAGCCCTTCCGTACGAGTGACGGTTCAGGCAAAGAGAGCTCTTAAAAGTTATGGGAAGGACCAGACACTTCACACAACCACTTCGGAGAGCAATGTGACAATGTCTCGTGCATCTGAATTTGTGCATTCTTATGACCAGGCATTTCTTTTGCTAGGTTCATGCCCTGAAGCAAGTGTACACCTTGGGAAAAAAATCAGACGTGGATGAGAATTTTATTGCAGCGTTGTTTGCGTTAAGTTAAAACTTGGGAGAGAAGAGGGGATAAATGAGTTGTGTCAAGTTCATGTAATGGAATATGCGGAGCAGTGAAAGTCACTGTATCGTGGGCATGCACAATATCACCAGGCATAATTCTCAAGAGCTTCAGTTTTGTGACAAAGACAAGTTGTAGAGTATTTGAAGCATTAAACCTAAGTGCTGAAATGTAGAAGAAAATAAATGTTTTTAAAATTATAATTCTTAACCTCAAGGAAGAAAGAAAGCAAAAGAACGTCTAGTAATTCTTCTCACAAATGCAAGAAACACAGGGCTGCAGGTGCAGTTGACTTCCCTTTGGCCCAGCACTCACCCTGTAGACAGACCCTCAAAACAACTCTCACGGCATAGCCGAAAAGATGGGATGGCGGTTTTATTGAATATGTCCAAACTAGGAAATAGTCTCACGTTCTCACTTATTTTACCAAAATTCAAATCAACTCAACACGACTGCAAATCTTCTTTCTTGCCCTACTGCATCTTTGCCTCTTACAGGCCTTGCCAAGGGTCTCTTAGTTCCTGAATTCACACCCGGTGCATGTATTTGCAAACTTCTGCTTTTCTTTTTTCTTCTTTTGCTTTTAATCTTGCATTTTTAATCCCTTCATGCTGCTCACCAAATAAAGACTCATGTTTAGGATCTGTTTATAACTGTGTGTGTTTTATAACAATATTTTTCTCCATCACAAAACAATTAAAAAAAACAGGAGTCTAAGAAGACCTTGGAACCAACAAAATTGAACAATTATTGTTATTTCTTAAAGTACCATCTTTACTGAGTATAATTCACACACCAAACAAGTCACCTATTTAGTGTACAACTGAATAGCTTTTAGTGTGTTCACAGAGTTGTGCAGCCCTCAGCACAATAAATCCCACATCATTTTTGTCGCTTCTGAAAGACACCCGTTAGACTCACTGCTCATCCCCTCACTCTTTTGTCCCCACGCTTCACCCTTCCTACCACCCCTCCCCTGCCTCCTCCCATTCACCGGCCATCTCTAAGAAACCACTGATCTACTTTCTGCTCTGTAGATTTGCTTACTGTGGCTCTGTCACACCAGCAGAAGCACACAGTGTGTGGTGGTCTGTGGTTTCCCTCATTTAGCTGTAGCGTGCATCGGCACTATCTGTGTTCCTTCTATCACCCAATCAGATTGCACGGACATGACACATGGTGCTTGTTTTTCACCAAGCAATAGATATTTGGATATTTGAATCATTCCCACCCATGGCTTTTATGAATATTGCTGCTATGAATATTCATGTATACATTTTTCTGTAGTCATGTGTTTTCATTTTTCTTGAGTATATACCTAGTAGTGGAATCGCTGGGTATTATGATAACTTGATATTTAGCCCTATGAAGAACCGCGGACTCTGTCAAAGGGGCCCACCCTTGTACATACATACCAGCAGTGTGCGGGGGTTCTAGTTTGTACAAATCTTTGCTGACACTTATTACCTGTTACTTTTATTAAAGTATAACCATCCCAGTGGATACAAGTGGTATCTCATTGTGCTTTTTAAAATTTTCTTTCAAATATAGTTTACATGTAGTACTATTTTGTAGTAGTTTCAGGTATATAGCATAGTGGCTAGAGAGTCACATACTTTACAAGTGTCCCCCCATATTTCCATTATCTACCTGGCGCCAAACATAGTCATTACAATATATTGACTACAGCCCCTATGCTGTACTTTTTGTCCCTGCAACTGTCTGTGACTGCCAGTCTGTACTGTGTAGTCCCATTACCTCTCTCATCCAGTCCCCGACTCCACTCTCCACTGGCAACCCCCAGTCTGCTCTCTCTGTCTGAGTCAGTTTTAATTTTGTTTGTTTATTTCTTTCTGTGATGTATTTCACTTATCATAATACCTTCTAGACCTATCCATGCTGTTGTAAATGGTAAGATTTATTCTTTATGACTGATATTTCATTATCTATTTATCTATGTATCTATATCTATATGTCTAGGTATATGTGTGTATATATATATACACACATATATATGTATATATATATATAATCTCACAGCTTTTTTTGCCACTACTGATGGACCCGTGGGCTGCTTCCATGTCTTCGCGATTATAAATAATGCCGCAGTGAATATAGGGGAGGGGTCCGTGTATTCTTTCCAGTTAGTGTTTTGGGTTTCTTCACATATATATACTACCCAGAAGTGGACTTGCTGGGTCAAAAGGCAATTCTATTTTTCATATTGTTCGAGAACCCTCCACACTGTTTTCCACGGTGGCTGCACCAGTCTGCATTCCCACCACCAGTTCTCCAGCACTTGTTGTTTGTTGATTTATGGATGGTGGCCCTTCTGACAGCTGTGAGGTGATAACTCATTGTGGTTTTAATTTGCATTTTTCTGATGATTAGTGATGTTGCGCATCTTGTCATGTCTATTGGCCATCTGTATGTCATCCTTGGAGAAGGATCTTTTCAGGTCCTCTGCCCATTTTTTAATTGGATTGTTCATTTTTTGATGTTCAGTAGTGTGAGTATAAATTTTGGGTATTAACCCCTCATGAGGTCTATGTATCATTGGCGAACATCTTCTCCCACTCGGTAGGTTTTCTTTTCATTGTGTTGATGGTTTCCTTTGCTCTGTCAAAACCAGAGTGCACACTTTTAAACATTCTCTTATGTTGCCTCTTTTATTCTAAAAATAGTGAGAAGTACCTAAAAATTATATTACAGTGTTCATTCAAACACATACTTCTTGTTGTTGAAACATATGATTGATCAGTTACATTGCTAGTAAATTAAATGACATTATTGAATATTCTTCCAGATAGAAATCACTTTAAAAGTAAAAGCATTACAAAAATAATAGAAGTAATTGATGTATTAATGGGTATTCAAAACAAATACAATTGAAATTTGTCCTATGTAATAAAATGAAAGAACACAGGGTTCAAAGTAAGACATACTTGGATTTGAATTTTGGCTCTGTCGCCAGCTGGTCTGGTATATTATTGAACAGCCGTTGGCCTTGGTCCCCTCATCTGTGACATTCAGCGATAGTGATGTGTGATCACGGTTCCACAGTTTTCAGTAGGTAGCTGACCTATAATTCCGCCTCAGGTTGGACCCCAAAGCCAGTTCACCTACCTGGGAGAAAGTTACGCTTTCAGGGAGACAGACATATCAAAGGACACTTAAACACAACTCCAATACAGACAAAGACAAAGAGAA
>VMDR010020080.1:0-17831 GCA_007922815.1 Macrotus californicus
GGAAAGTATTTGGCTTTTTTCTATATTCCTTTTATAGTGAAATTAAATATAATTTCCTATGCTTTACAAATAGTACTTCCTCTTTTTTAAAAAAATTCTTAATTCATTGATTTTTAGAGAGAGAGAGTGAAACACTGACTTGTTCCACTTACTCATGCATTCATTGGTTGACCCCGTATGTGCCCCAACTGGGGATTGAACCTGCAACCCTGGGGCATCTGGATGACATTCCAACCAACTGAGCTATCCAGCTGGGGCATAAATTGTACTTCCTCTTATAGCAATGACATTTAAATGAATTATTTTTAAATGTCTAAGCTATTTGGGATATGAATGATAAAGAGAAAGCAGCCATTTATAGGGTAGAGAAATAATGTTCTCTTTTTAAGTGTACCTGAATTTGGCCAGAAATACACCTAGAACCTAGAACCATCAAACCATTGCCACATTTCCTCCTTTGCCTTCTCCACCACCATTAACTATATCAACAATTTACTAAGCACATGTTCTAGGCACTGTGCTAACATCTCATTAATTCTCTTCAGGACTCTGCTCCTCTCTCCATTTATTTTAAAGGTGAGAGAAGGTTTAGAATATATCTGGCTTATGCAAGGGCATAAAACTAGTAAGAAATGAGACCCAGATTCAACCTATGCATCCAAATATACGAGATGACAATCAAATCTTAATTAAACTGGTTGGTGTATGTACAGTTACTTCGATTTATTTATTTATTTAGAGGGGAAGGGAAGGAAAAGGACTGAGAGAAACATCTACGTGTGAGAGAAGTATCTACCAGGTGCCTCTCACACACCCGCAACTGGGCACCTGGCCTGCAACACAGGCATGTGCCCTGAACAGGAACTGAACCAGTGACCTTTCAATTTGCAGGACGACACCAACACACTGAGCCACACCAGTCAGGGCAGTGCCTATTTCTGATATATGTTTACACATTACTTTTCTAGAAAAGAGACCAAAAACTTAGAAACTAAAGGCCTAAGCTAAGATCTGACCTAAAAAAATAACGGGCAAATCTCTTGCTTTGTTATTGAGACTAGAAACAGGCAAATTAAAAAAAAAAAAATCATTTGTCAAGCCTTCCTCAAAGTGCAGAAATAAAATTTAATTACACCCTACTGGCTATTGAATGGATATTAACCAAAATGCCTACAAAGAAATGCTTCCAGGTTTATCAAATCTGATACCCCAACCTGTACATTGAGTGTGGTTTACAAAATACAAAGATTCAAACAACTGGTCTGTATTTAACAAGGTAGCAAAATTAATGCTGTATAGCATAAAGTCTAAGCCAATGATTCATATAAAAATAGCCTGGGAGCTTGTTTAAAAAGTCAATTCCACTCTGGCTGGTGTGGACCAGAGGACTGAGTGTTGGCTTGTGAACCGAAAAGCAGCAGGTTCAATTCCCAGTCAGGGTACATGCCTGGATTGTGACCAGTCCCCAGTTAGGGGCAAGTAAGAAGCAACCAATTGATGTATCTCTCACACAATGATGTTTCTCTCCCTCTCTTTCTCCCTCCCTCTCTCTCTAAAAGTAAATTAACAACAACAACAACAACAACGCCAATTCCTAGGTTTCACTGAAGGAAATCCTGAATCAGCATTGGAGTGGGGACCAGGAAACTGCATTTTAAACACAAACCACAACTGACTGTGATACAGGTGGTTCCTGGGTCGTGCTTGGGAAACAAAGGCCTATATGATCAGAAATCAAACATGCATCAATTTAAAAAAAGGTAGACTCACAAAAGAAGCCATGCTTAGCTCATGGAACTTTTTAATTTCTTTGGCATTATGGCAGCCATTCCGATGATTAGGCCTGGGGTGGGGGAGGAGAAAACAGGTTTCTACAGGAAGGTTTCCAAGGAAAGCAGGAACAAGCTAAAGTAACTAGACTCTTACTAACTTTACCCAGGTAGTTGGCCTGCCAGGCACCTGCAACAAAGCTCTGCTTTCTGCAACCCACGTTTCCTTATCCTCCAAGGCTACAGGGCTGCAGGAATAGGCCCTAAATTCACCAGGGCCACGCTGCCAAGCACGTGACTCAATTCTCCAGATGAGAAAGGTGATTAACAAGATTATTCATTATTAAAAACTAGACATAAACCAAAGGAAAAAGAAAAAAAAATTACCCAAGGGAGATTTAGTTAGCCTTGCCATCCAACTCCCCAGGAACTGAGTCATTAGTCTCTCTCTGTAGTGGTGCTTTGCATCAGCCAAATGGGTCTATTTAGAGTTCCTCAACATTCTCTTTATGTTCCTGACTCTGCTATGGAGTGGACACCCCTGTTTCCTTTCCACCAGTTGAAGCCACCTCCTCCTCTAGGAAATCATCTCTAAATACCCTAACCTTAATAATGACTTTCTCCTATGGGAGCACTCCTGGTTGGAACTACTAAAGAGGCATCTATATTGTAACAAACTTTTCATGCAGTAATGCATCATGTCACAGCTAAGCTAAGCAAAGGTCAGGACCCATGTATTATACAAGGTGTGGTTGTATGCTTTTTTTTTTAAAGGTTTTATTTATTTATTTTTAGGAAGGGAAAGGAAGGGAGAAAGAGAGGGAGAGAAACATCAGTGTGGGAGAGAAACATTATCACACGCCCCCAACTGGGGACTGGCCTGCAACCCAGGCATGTGCCCTGATGGAGAATCGAACCAGCAACCTCCTGCTTCACAGGCCGGCGCTCAACCACTGAGCTATACCAGCCAGGACTGCTTTTTAAAGGAAAAACTGGTACCTCATCTTACCAGAACATTAATCAGGAATGAAGATTTCCACCCTTCCCCTAACTTAGTATTTTATATTAAGAGAATTATAAATATAGTATAAAATGGAAAGTGCACAAGAATATTTAAGATATTCTTGGAACCTCAAAGATATTTCATAGTTGCTCAGTACTGTCTCCAGTAGTTCTCTGCCCTTAGGGGTATTTCAGTGAAAAAATTTGAGTAGTACTTCGTCAACTATAAAGAATTCTGATAAGGAATAAGAAAAATTGGGGCCCAAACTTAATCCAGCATCTATTATTATAAAATCTCAGGTAAATCACTTTTTTCCTTTGTATCTGTTCCCTCAACTATAAAATAAGAAATGGAGGTCAGTGGTTAGGATTCCAGTATCTTTATAGTTCCTCCCAGCTCTGTCTGGGATTTGTGTGTGCACATGTTTTTTTTGTAGGGAAGGGGTTGTTTTTGTATCACTGCAACCCTACACAAGGTAATGTCTTGCTATTCACAGGAAGATTCAGTTAATGTTCAATAAATGTTTATGGATTTAATAAAGGTGAACACAAACTACAAAGCTGTCCCACTACATTCCAGCCAATGAAATGTAGAAACCTTACTCCAATTCCTTTCACATTTAATAAATGTCCTGATGAGAACATCCCCATCTAACATGACTGGTGACCTCCACTGATACAAAGACAAATAAGGTCATTCAAGTAGAATTAGCAGCCAGATTAAGAAGTCAAAGGTTGCAGCCTAACCATAATCTTGGATTGAACCCAGTTGCCAATTTTGAGTCAGTTTCTTACTTTTATCTCCTAGACCAAGAAACAAACACATGAATAGTCCCCTACTTAAGGGCCAGGTAGAAAAGCCATGCTCCTAACTATCACCAGGAAAAACTCGTACTTGCCTAACTCTCATCTTGGACCAGGCCTAGCCATTGCTCCCGTTCCAATGGAAACATGTCCATATGTCAGCTTGAGATGAAGTAAAGACCTCTCACTCTGACTGTAATGTCCATCAAGGACACAGCTAGGAAAAAAGCCTTGAGCACAAGAGTCAATGTTCCTTCTTTGTTCACTCCCCAATGTTCCAAGCTTCAAACAGACTAAACCCGAAACAACGGGCTCAGATCACTTAAGAGAAAAACTGCCCACCTCAACTTCCGCATGGTTGTCAACTGGGGGCATTAATGTTTGAAAGTGCATGCGTGGTGTCTATGTGTATATGTGCCTGTGCCTGACTGTCACAATAACAGAGGGTGCAGGTGAGGAAATGGGAGTATCGCTGGCATCTACAAAGCAGAAGCCAGGAAGGTGAAATATCCAGCAATATGAAGTGAAGTTTCAGACAAAGAAGAAACCACCAAAATACCACCATTCTTGTTGAGAAGAGCTTCCATAAATAAGTTCTTGAATCCTTCCATATGACTGCTGCTCAGGCCTTAACATTCTTATAATTAATTTCCTCACATACAAAGAGTGACCTAAAGTCTGTTAACGCACTATAGGAAAAAGGATTCCTGGGGCTCACGCCTTTGCTAGTCCAAGCAAGGCCTTCCCAGGATGAAGACAAGTCAGAAAGGAGCAACCAACACTAGCAGACTCGTATATAAGAGGCATAAACTTATTCCTACTGTTGCTTTTCCTAAGCCTTATGACATCAATTAACTTTGTGTAGAATATTAGAATTTAGGAAGCATTTCTACAATGATTTCCAATCTAGAAACACGTTGGCACACATGCCCCAGCAGAATGAATTTGCCAACACAACAATTTTATCACTTCCATAGCTAAAAATCTTCATCTCAAAAGAATAAAATATTCTGAAAATAAGAGAAAGACCAACTCTGGGATAAATCTGAACATTTCTGATTGGACAGAGGAGAACCACATGCCATTTAAAAATGGCTAAATACAAGGTTACTATCCTAATTACAAAACATGGAAAGATCATATAGATAAACATACTGTTAACCTGAGCTGTACATCTGGCAGAGCCCAGGGAGTTCTGCAAGCATTTTACGGCATTTCCTAAGAGGCTGTAATCCCTTTGGGAAAATAAGATAGTAAAACAAGGGGGAATGAGTAAGAAATTTGGTCAGAGCCAAGCTTCCACACTTCACCATGCGTTGTTTCCTTGTGTCTCAAATTGAGTTTCATATTCTGATTTTATGATTTCAGGAATCTGAATGTGTAAACTCAGGGATATAGTATAGCTATTCTCTCAACCCCGGTACCTACCATTCTACCCCACACCCAAAATTAGGCTCCTCAAAGTTCCTCCTCCTCTCATTTGGCAGCAAATTGCAGCCTAAATTCATTTGCTTCATTAAGATCCACCAAGTCTATGCCCTGGCTGGTGTAGCTCAGTGGATTGAGCACTGGCTGCAAACCAAAGGGTCGCCGGTTCAATTCCCAGTCAGGCCAAATGCTTGGGTGGCGGGACAGATCACAGTGGGGGCCACATGAGAGGCAACTACACATTGATGTTTCTCTCCCTCTCTTTCTCCCTCCCTTCCCCTCTCTCTAAAAAATAAATAAAATCTTAAAAAGAAAAAAAAAAAGATTCACCAAGTCTAGCTGTAAAGTCAGCAGTATACCTCAGGGAGATGGTGAGAAAGAGAAAAACAGCCCTGACACCCAGCCATCCAGCCTGGTGCTATCAGCTCACCCTTAATGGTGTCTTGGTGAAAATAATTTCACAAGATTCCTATGAGGTCCTGACCTCAAGTTGGTTAGAGGGTGGTCCTGATACACCAAGGTTGCGAATTTGATCCCTCATCAGGGCACATACAAGAATCAACCAATGAATACATAAATAAGTGAAACAACAAATGAATGTTTCTCTCCCTCCCTCCAATATCAACAATTTTTAAAAGATTTTATTTACTTATTTTTAGAGAGGGTGAGGGAGAGAGAAAGAGAGGGAGAGAAACATCAATGTGTGGTTGCCTCTCGCTCACCCTCAGCTGGAGATCTGGCCTGCAACCCAGGCATGTGCCCTGACTGGGAATCCAACCAGTGACCCCTTGGTTCACAGGCTTGCGCTCAATCCACTGAGCCACACCAGCCAGGGCCAATAAATAAGAATTTATTAAAAATAAATAAATTTTCATACTATGCTATCCATGCCAGGGACATGGACAGTGTAGCGATGGCAGTGAGGAGGGGATATAGAGGGACTAAATGGTAATGGAAAAAAATACAATAAAAAAAGTAAAACAAAAAATCTTCCTGTGAAATTCCCATTTCCTAAAGTGTTTCCCCAAATCATCTTTGTAAAACCTTTCTAACTTTCTCTTACTGAGAGGTCCCATGGTTGCCTGTGGTGTAGGTTCTCCATAGAGGCAATGAGCAACTGCATCTAAGTCTCTGGTAGTCTTTGGCTAGAGGGCATCAATAAATGGGAAACAGAAGTTTATGTCTAATTTTAAATCCCTCAAACTTTGCATACATTGTCACTCTGCCCATCACCATCCTTATGCTCAACCAGCCCCCTCTCAGAGTATCCACTCTCTTGAATTGGTTTTGGTACTCCCTTGGCTTTCCTCTGACCTCCCAGCTCCCCCTGTATGTAGCGATTCTTCCTGCCCCATAAATACAGGTGTTTTCTAAGGTTCTGTTCTTAGCCCCTCTTTCAATATCAATGGTTCTTAGGCATTTTTGGCTCATAGTATTGCCTTTGAAAATCTAGTGAGAACTGTGGACTGCTCCCTGTACCATGCCCAGAAAATACACACATAATGAAAAATTTACAATTTTAGGGAAGGTTTATGAAACTCTACCTTCTCTCCCAAAGTAATATAACAATAATATCTTATACATATATAGTTCCTAAACCACTAACTTCAATCTTTACCCCTCTCCCAAACTTCAACTAAATGAAAGCACAAAACTAAATTCATTTTCTCTTCAAATCTGCTCAATTCTCACCCTGCCATCTTCCCAGTTAACCAGGTTGAAGACATCAGTATTAATTTTGACTTATTGCCCTGAATCAATTAAATATGAGCATGTCATTATTTACAGATTCTATCTCTAATATGTCACATCTGGCCCCTCCTTACCCTCTCCCCACCACTTCCTGGTTTTGCTGCTCATTACCTCTCATCCATACCACAGCACTAGCATCATATAACTTCTCTCCCTAAAAACATTTCTTCAATGATGTCACTTGCTGCTTAAAAATCCTTAGGCCTTGTCTCTCCATTCCCCACGGGGTAAAATCTTAGCTTGACATTCAAGGGTTTCCACAATTTGGTCCTAATGGACATTTCCAACCTTAATCTCACAAACTTCTAAACACACAAAGCTCTTGTCATACAAGATTCTCAATATTCCTTAAAGCACTCTCCCTCCTGGGAGCACACCTGCATCTTTCCCTTCCCCCTCTTCCTCCCCACAGGTGTGCATCTCCTCAACTCTAAGGGACTCCATGAGACTGGCAACCAGGGAAGCAAGGGGCAGCAGCAGCTTGTCCTGGGCTAACCCCCTGAACCTGTCTCCAAGGCCCCCCTTCTCTCTTCTCAGTGAGCCAAAGTAGCCCTGCCTAGGCTCATTTCCCTCCTGTAACATTTGCAGAGAGCCAAAGCAGAGCCCCCTACACTCTCTTATTTCTTCTATCCTAAGCTCTTCCTTGTTTCACTGTCCTCAGCTTTAATAAACGTACTCTCTCAAAAAAAAAAAAAGAAAACCTCATAAACGGTCGACACTTTCTCCCTTAAATACACAGGCTTCCAGTTTCTCTTCAAAAAGAAAAAAAAATCTATTAGTGCTCAATCCAAACTGCTACATGGCAACAGCTGGCTGGAGCCAAGAATTCCTTCTCTGGTTCTTTGCAGTCTCTACTACTGACTGTTTTGTGCCTGGCAAACTTCTCTTATTTAGTTTAGCTTTTCTGTCTGGTTTTGTACACAATCTAGTTTTGTAACCCTAAACCAGGGAAATATACCTACCCATCCTGGTTCTCAGATACATGTTCTAATTAAGGTTATACTACCTTTTTTTCTTTAAATACTTTAGTAAAAATATGACTGTACTAATATTATCGACTAAAACACAGGCAAGCCATCTATGCTGTTATTTCTGTGCTTACTGGCCTTCCAGTTTGAGTGTCAGCCCACAGCACGGGGCAATTCCCACCCCAGGAAATAAGCTACAGCAAAGTTTACAAAATGTCTCTGCTGCTTTTATCACTAAGGATGACCCACTGACTCAACAGAGATTTCCATATTAGAGCCCCAAGCCAGTTTACATGGAAATGACCTGGCTATTTAGCATTTGGGGTTTTCTTAAAAGATTTTATTTATTTATTTTTAGAGAGAAAAGAAAGGTGGGAGAAAGAGAGGAAGAGAAACATGATCAGCCACCTCCCACTCGTGCCCTGACCAGGAATTGAACCTGTGACCCTTCGCCCTGATGAATAAAGTCCAATTTAACTTACTCTGGAGAATCCAACATGAACTGCTCCTCCCCTAAACTTGTTGAAATAATTTTTCTTTCTTTCAAACTGAAGTAAGTCCCAGGGAATGCCAGGAGCATTGATTGGAAAAGGCTTTGGATTCACTATCACTAATACTATTTTTGAGTAAGTAAGATATTGCTCACTTGAATTATTCCCAAGATGTCCACAGCCACCTTCTCAGCACTCGATATTACCACTCTCATTTTATTTATTTACCTCTTGAGCAACCCCCCATCAGGGACCTACCTGCAACCCAGCATGTGCCCTGACTGGGAATTGAACTGGGAACCCTTTGGCTTGCAGGCTAATGCTCAATCCACTGAGCCACACCAGCCAGGGCATCACTTCCATTTTAGACATAGGAAAACAAAGGCATAGCTAAAGAAATCATTTGCTAAATGTCACAAAGTTCAGAGAAGAGCAATGTTCCTGATTTCCTGCTTTGCTTCTGGAAGCTAAGCAAAATAATAATAATAATAAAATAATAAAAATAATAAAAACAAACATAAATAAAATAAAAAGCACCAACTATAAAAAAGAAAATAGGCCCCTGCTTAAGGTCATGAGGACAAAAAAAAGAAAGAGGTAGGTATTAACAATAGGTTAAATTATTACTTAATATTATTCTCACCTTCAAAATAATAAATGCCAGAAGCAGGAGACTACAATGATTACTTCAATTTACAATTCAACAACATTTGCTGAGCAAAACACTGTAATGGTATGTGTGGGAAGTGGAATGAATTCCTCCAAATAAGGCTCTTTCTACTTCAAGTGACAATGACGACAGTTCTCTTAAACTGTGAGTGGCGGCCTCAGAGACTAGAAGAATGAAGTTTTGTAAAGGCTTGCCTCCACTACTTAGTTTTGTAAGGCTTCTATATGACAAAAAGCCTTCAACAGAAGAGGAAATGAAAGCTTGGCCCCAACCACCATGGTATTATTTCCTTCCTTAAAACTCATGTTTAGCTCTGACCACTGTGACTCGGTTGGGCATCGTCCTGCATAGCAAAAAGTTGTGGGTTCAATCCTGTCAGGGCACATGCACGTGCTGGGGTTGCAGGTTGTCCTTGGACAGGACGCCAATGAGAGGCAACCAATCAATGTTTCTCTTCCTCTTTCCCCCTCCCTTCCCCTCTCTCTCTCTCTAAAAATAAATAATATCTAAAAAAAAAACCAAGAAAAACACAAACTCATGTTTAGATCATTGCCTGTGTCCTTTATATTCATACACTTCTCCAAGTAGTTAAGACTTTCTTGATCTATAGCAACCATCTCTCTTGATCCAAGATATGTTTCTGTCTAGGGTAAATTTACCCAGCCATTATGACATTACTATTCTATTCACATAGAGTGAGGTGAAAATGAAGAGAGCAGGTAGGCATCATCTGTTCTTTTCTAACACTTTATTCAGGATCATTTCCCACCTCCAGGCCCTGCCTCTTTTTACTTGCCCTTCTTCTGATTATCATGCTGTTTGTACCCTTCTGTTTCAATCATATCCATCACATGCAATCGTAGATTGATTGCTTTTATCTACACCTATAATTGTGGTTATCTAGCTCACTGATAAATTTTCTCCTTCATTACTTATAATTGTCTAAGTCATTCTATATAAAAATACTCCCCTAATTTTTCTCTTCTGAATCCTTTTCAAGGACACTACTTTGCAAAGAGCAAACATGTACATCCTGAAAGATACCACCAGACATATATTCCCTGCCGATTCCTGTAAGAAATATGTACATCTTTAGATTCTATTCCCTAAAAGTGAACGTTTGCCAAGTACCATTTTAAATACTTCTACATATGCCTTTAGCTTAGCAGCTAACACCTAGGTTTTCACTAATCATGTATCCTCAATAATGCTCAGGCTTTCCTCTCAGGTCTCTTTCTTCTATCTATCCTTTGAGGCCTCTGACTTAAAAAGCAACACAGAAAAAAAAATGAAGCCAAAAAAACTCTAGAAGCAGTGGTATGTCCATATGACAAGAGGCCTACAGAAACACAGTCCTCAAAAGATTTATCTGAAATGTAGAAGTGAGAAAAGGAGCAGAAAAAGAGAGGAAGAAGTCACTAAGAGACAGAAGAAAATAGGAAAGAGAGTAAAGCAATCTCCTCCCAAGAGAAACTGATGGGGAAAACCGAGCAGTGAGAGGTTCTACAGCATGTGGAGCCATATATCCAGGCCCTAGGATAAAGTGCACACCCGCCCCCAGACACTTACCGTGTTGCATTTTGTGCCACACACCACCTGCCTATGATTCAGCCACTGAGATGCAAACACTTTATTAAGGGTCCCAAGGTGAAACTCTTTCTCCTTCAGGAGACTGGGAAGTTGCTGTGCTGCATAACCATACAACACACGAGAGTAGCTGGTTTCATTCTGTAGCCTGACTTCTCGGTTCTTCAGGTAGTACACTAAGGATCTCTTCACTGGGGGGAGTCTTTTCCTTTTGTGAAGGGAGTGATCCCAGCCAAACTGTGGAAAGCAATATTAGAAATCAGGACTTTGGCTACCTTCCTTCCTTCAGAACAAGGGATCCTATTGTATTAGAGAAATCACCAAGAGCTCATCCTACAGGATTTACATGCAAGAGAAATACAAGAACAGGAATCTCAACCCAGACAGTCCAGTTTAACTCTTCCAACATTGAAAAAGATGCTGCTCCGTAGTCAAACCTACCTATGAGAAAGAAGGAATGAAAAGACAAGGGAATGGAAGCAGAGATGAGGACAAAGTTTACTAGGCCTTTTAGGATTTAAAGATAGAGATTCCCTAAAGTTATCCTTGATAGGGAAGGGAAGGAGGGGCTGAATGATTACTATACTGACCTGGGCTACATCTCTACCTAGCCTCCTTCTCCCTCTCAGCCTGTACTCCCCGTAGAGCATGAATTATGCAGCCCAAGGAATCAGATTTAGGGTCCCAGGTCTTCCAGGATGTACGATCAATGGCCGCCCCCATGTCACAAGGCCCGCGCTCCAGGCAGTTGTAGAATTCGAAAATCAAACACCAACGGAGTGGGAAGCACGGGAAATCAGAGTCCAGGTATGCGTCCAACAAAGTCTTCCCCTCCAAAGAGGGCGATATAGGGATTATACTTAGGAACTGTTTGTTCTATGGGTCCAAGTTGCCAGCTGAGGGCCTGGGTATCCATAGCGAGACTCATTAGAAACGCAATTATCCCTGCTTCTCGGGGGCCCTGTAAGGGGACTTCACTCTCCCTTTCCCTGTCTTCTGGGAGGTTTTGTTCCCAATTCCCCTCGACTTCCTCCCTCCAAAGCCCAGATTCTGGTTTCTCCTTAAGCCCCATTCCCGGCTGCAGGTCTTCCGCAGAAGATGCCCGGTTTTCAAGTTCCCCTTTAGCACCCCGGCCTATCTGCTCTCCAGTGAAATCTTGATGGCCCAGCCCTGACTGTACAGGCCGAGACTCCGGTCTTCGCCACCCCCTCCCCGACTACAGACCTCAGATCCCGGTTCGGTTCCCTGATCTAAGAATCCTATTCCCTTCTGTGTGCCTCCGCCTTATCACCCGAGTTCCAGCCTCTCAACCCTCACCTGCGGGCCCTGAGCGTCACTCCCAGCTCCCAGCGAGGCTGGCGCTTTCCGCTTCCTGCTAACTGCTTTCCGGGCCATAGTGGGCAGCGCCGCCGCGGCCCCGCAGCCACATGGGGCGGGGGAAGCGAGAGGGAGCAAGACGACGGGTCATATACCGGGCCCCAGGGCCGCGCACCTTAGTGTGCCCGGCCCGGAAAATGGCCCGGCCCCGGGGCGTCAGTAGAAAGAGGGGACGCAGGCAGGAGGAAAGTAAAAAAGGGGGACCGAAGCTGGGAAAGGAGAAGGGGACTGGAAAGGAAAGCAGGAACGAAAAGCTTTTCGACGACCGCGTCTGGAAAGGACGGCAAGCGGCTAGAACCAAAACACCCCTCCCCCTCGTCCCGTCACCCTTGCGCAGCCGCACTTCGCAGCAAGTCGCTAGGAAGACGCCGCGGGGACTACAGGGGCGGGGTTTAGAGCTCAAAGGGGAGTTCAGTATGTTGCCTAGCGGCAATCTGCCTATTTCTAACCGTCGTCTTGTGGCTGCGGGAGGTAGGTGTACTGAGGCAAAAGGAATCCGGATTCCAGCCGTCAAGCCTCGGACCCCTCGCCCGCCCGTCCGTCCTCGGGTACCCGGAAGTGAGGACAGCTAACCTCTCTCCGGGAAGGACTTCCTCGCCTTTACCCGGCATCCACCACTGGTTATCTCCCTCCAGGCGCCTCTCGTTTCCCCGAACCTATGGCACGCAGAGCTGGAGCGCCCAGGGCTGAACATTGTAGGAAGAGACAAAACCTTCTCCCATCAGCCCCGCCAGATGGAGTCGGCCCAGATGCACGCCAGCATGGTCATACTTTCCCGGTGCAGAGGACCTGCCTGCCCGGAGCAACCAACCAAGGCCGAATGTCCGGCCTCTGGCCGCCCTCTCCCCACCCCTGGAGAGCCCCGAGGCTCCATTCTCCACTCAGTCTCCTCCCTCCCTTGACCTCCTCCCCGGCCTAACCCTCTCTTCAGCCCTAACATGACACAGCCCCTCAGTCACCTTTGCTGCTGCGACCTCACCTCCCTTTAGATTCCCATGGCCTGAAGGCCACACTATCTTTTTTGTTTTATAAAATAGATTTCACCTCGTAATTTATGTTTCTTATATCTCCCAGGCAGTCCTAAACTGAGGAATAGGGGACCGCCACTGCCTGCCTCTACCCCAGTGCCCAGGTTGTATCTCCATCTGGGCAGACTGGGTAAAATTCTGAACCATACAGAAGAAAGTGGCCATTGGCTTCTCACTCCAGTTAGGGTTGGCATTAACCACCAACCGAGGGGGTTTCTTCAGAATCACTGTTGCCTCCATTGTCGAGAGATCCTATAGGAATTTGCCAGCCTCTACATGTCTCAGGCAAAACAAACAAAACACACCCTATAAGAAGGCAGAAATGCTTTCTTAACACTGACCAGACTCAGGCTGCAGTGCCCAGTTACCTGCTGGTCCCTTCAGGCTTCAGGCCTCATACCTCCAGGGAGCTCTGTTGGCCCATTTGAAGTTCTGTTTCCAAGGAGATTTGGGTTTGTTTACCAAGCCGAACCAGAGACCCACATTGACAGGATCCTCCCCCATCACAGGCCAGCACTGCCATTAACCACTAATGCCACCTTGGAAAAGGCAGCCCCATCTTACTTGGTCAGGCCTATTCCGTCAGAGGCATGCACACAGTCAATGAGTCAGAACTGACTCATTTTCCTCTTCTGAGCCTGTTGTTCCAGTTCTGTCTTGCCTCACAATGCCCTGGATGACCCAGTAGTCCATTGAGCAAGAGTCTGGAATTCCTTTAAGAATCTCAAGGTCATGCTGGGCTGGGCTTGAATTCTGGCCTCCTCTATTCATATCAGAGGCTGCAGACTCATCCTCAATGTTGGAACACTTCCTCTTGACACCCCAAGAACTATCTGTAAATGCACTTCATAGCAGAGCTCACCATTTCTGTGGAGATAAAATGAAGATTCATTTGGAAGTTTAAAAGTTCACAGTTGCTTTTAAATATTTTATTTATTTATTTTGAGAGAGAGAGAGAGGAAGGGAGGGAGAAAGAGTGAGATCAATGTGAGGGAGAAACATTGATCGGTTGCCTCTCGCATGTGCCCCTACAAGGGACCAAACCCACAACCTAGGCATGTGCCCTGACCAGGAATCGAACCATCAACCTTTCACTTTGCAGGATGATGCCCAACCACCTGAGCCACACTGAATGGGGCTACACTTGGTTTTAAAAGACTGGTATTTTGATGTCTCTTGCCATGTCTGTAAATTGAGAACAATCATAGTGATACTTGGCCCTAACTCAGAACAAATCGGTAGTACATTTTGAAAGCTTTGTGCTATCAATATACAACTTTAAGTTATGCAAGTGTCCAGATTAAAAACATTTTATCATTAATTAAAAATAATAATAAAAGGCTGATAATACCAAGTATTAGGGAGGAGGTAGAGTGACTGGAATTTGCATTTATTGCTAGTGGACATGTAAATTGGCACAATTTGGAAAAATCTGTGGCAGTACCTACTAAAACTAAACATGTACCTTATGGTCCAGCAGTCCTACTTCTGGTTATAAACTCAACAGAAATGGGTGTTTATAGCCACCAAAAAGCACTTATAAGAATATTTAAAGCAGTTTTATTTATAATAGCCTTATATTGGAAATGGTTCAAATATTAACTAATAGTAACTAATATTAACTAATATTTACTAAAAAGTAAATTTGGGTTCCCATGACCTCACCAGGTTCAGTAATTTGCTATAATGGCTCACAAAACTCAGGGAAATATTCTACCAATCATTACTGGTTGGTTATAAAGGGTATTATAAAGGATACAAATGAATGGCCAGATTGAGATACATAGGCTGAGTCCAGAAGGTCCTGAGAACAGGACTTTCTGTCCCTGTGGAGTTTAGGGTGCACTGCCCTCTTGGCACATGGATACATCCACCAATTCTGAAGCTTGCCATACTGCATAGTTTAGGGTTTATATGGAGGTTCTGTTACATAGGCACAATTGATTAATCATTAGCCACTGGTAATTAATTCAATCCCTAGTCCCTCTCCACTTCCCAGAGGTTGGGGGACTGAGGCTGAAAGTTCCAACCCTCAGATCACATGGTTGGTTCCTCTGGCAACCAGTCCCCATTTGGAAGCTATTAGAGGCCTGTATCCAGTCACTCCATTAATATAAATTCAGTTTTGTTGAAAGGGACATATTATAAATAGCAAAAGATGCTCCTGTCAGCATTATCACTTAGGAAATTATAAGTTTTAGGAGCTCTTGTGCCAAGGATCAGGGACAAAGACCAAATATATATATTTCTTATTATATCACAATATTATAGTAATAGAGGTCAAAATAGTCATTAGCTTAGTGGCTACTGAGAGGCAAAGCCAGGGAGGCTTCTGGTGTGCTGGGAATACATTTTATTGAGTTTAGACAGAGAGAGGAAGGGGAGAGAGAGAGAGAGAGAGAGAGAGATTGATTGAATTGTTGTTCCACTTATTCATGCATTCATTGGTTGCATTTTATATATGCCCTGGCCAGGGATGGAACCCACAGCCTTGGTGTACCAGGACGACATTCTAACCAACTGAGCTACCCAGCCAGGGCTGAAATTTCTGTATCTTGATCTTGGTGGTGATCATACTAGTGTGCAGATATGTAAAACTTCATCAAGCTATGCATTTAAGATTTGTGCAGTTTATATAAATATACTTCAGTTCAGTCATGGCCACTTAATGACAAATATGTTGTGACAAATGCATCACTAGGTGATTTCATAGTTTTGTGAATGTCATAGAGTATGCTTACACAAACCTAGATGGTATAGCCTACTACATACCTAGGTTATATTATATAGCCTATTGCTCCTAGTGCAAAACCTGTACAGCACATTAAAGTACTGAATACTGTAAGCAATTGCAACAATTGGTATTTGTGTATCTAAACTAATCATATAAAAGGTATAGTATTAGGTTGGCCAAAACATTAGTTCCTTTTTTTGTGTAAGATGGCTGTAGTAGCACTTAGTTGTCTTTAACATCATATGAAACAATTTTGTTAGATTGTGTTGTGACATATCAGCATGCATTTAAAAAACAACTTACCAAAATTGATGAATTTTTGTGTAGCCATTTTAATATTGAAGATGGGAGAAAAACTAGACGGACTTTTTGGCCAACCCTCCAAAATGGTATAAAAAATTAAAATGGTACACCTATATAATGCTTGCAGGATTGGAAGTTGCTCTGAATGAGTCAATGAGTGAATGTGAAGGCCTAGGACATTACTGTAGAATTTATAAACACTGTACATTTAGGCTGCACTTAATTTATTTAACGTTTTTTCTTTTGCCCTGATTGTGGTGGCTCAGTTAGTTGGATGTTGTCCCGCAAAGCAAAAGGTTGCTGGTTCAATTCCCAGTCAGGGCACATGCTTAGGTTATGGGTTCGGTCCCTGGTCAGGGCACATACGTGAAGCAACTGATTGATGTTTCTCTCCCTCTCTTTCTCCCTCCCTTCCCCTCTCTCTAAAAAAAAAATATATTAAAATAATAAAATAAAAATTTTTCTTCAATTATAAAATAACCTTAGTTTTATTATAACTTTTTAACTTTATAAACTTTTAAATTTTTTTAACTTTTCCATTTTCTTGTAATAACACTTAGCAGAAATACATTGTACAGCCATACAAAAATATTTTTATATATTCTTATTCTATAAGCTTTTCCCTAGTTAAACATTCTTAATTTTTTTTACTTTTTAAACTCTTTTGTTAAAAACTAAGACACAAACACACATTAGCCTAGGCCTACACGGGGTCATCAGGAGCATCAACATCATGGTCTTCCACTTGCACATCTTGTCTCACTAGAGGGCCTTCAGGGGCAACAACACAGACAGAGCTGTCATCTCCTGTGGTAACAATGCCAACTTCTGGAACACCTCCTGAAGGACCTGGCTCAGACTCTGCGTGAGGAGTGTCACTCTTCTCAGAAATATGTCCATGTGGGTTTGCTTGGTTTGTTTCTTTCTCCAGCACAGATTTGCTTGTAAGCAGATAATGTAGCATAAACATCCTTATGAATGAAAACTTTGCAGTGTTGGAGTCTATGTTTTCAATTTTTTAAGGAGCTTGATAAGGTATGCAGAAGCTTTTACTAAATGCTCTACTGTGAATTTTCTTGGGAGTCCTTTTTTTTCTCCTGCAATTTCATTTTCTCTTGTCTATTCTTCAGCTTTGTGTTCCTGTTCCAGTTCCAACAACTCCTCATTAGTCAGTTCCTCAGGAACCACCTTTAGGAGCTCCTCACTGTCACCTTCATCCACACCCAGGTTGTTTTCCATCTCAGCAGCCTTTCCATTTCCAACAGTCTTGTTGATTTCTGCAACCTCCTCATCATTGGCAAATCCTTTGAAGTCATAGATGAACCTATTGAGTGTCTTCTTCCAGATGTCATTCACACACTTGTTGGGACACCACCCAAGGCTCAAGCAAGGTTCTTTTTGTTTTTTTACTTTTACTAACATTTATTTTATGCTGAATTTACTCCAGGGCCATAAGCTTTTGTTTCTTCAGTTTCTTCTGGGATATCTTTTTCTTCTATGCAACTTCCTCTTCTGGTTTAGGAACAATCTGCTCCTTTACAGTAAGGATCATCTCAATGTGGCATGGAGAGCTCATGTATGGGTTAATCCTCCCATGAGCTTTGTAAGTTCTACGCCACATCTTGGGAGCTTTGTTCACCTGGATGTGCTCAATGACCATCTAAACCCTTGAGTTTAGCATTACTCTCTGCATTTTTACGCATATGCAGCAAAAACTCAGCACTCTTTTTGGGCCACTGACCCTGTGTCCAGCCCCACTATTTGGCCTGGGCAGACCTACAAACTCCATCATTGTATCGACAGAATAGGACACATTGCTTCTTTAAAGTGACATCTTTCAGATACTTGGTGGCTTTTCAAATATGCATACCCTTGATGGCCTGGGCAGTTTCACCAGTGTTCTTGAAGTGAACACAAA
>VMDR010020081.1:2500-17830 GCA_007922815.1 Macrotus californicus
CCCTGCCTCACACCCCTGCACCCTGTCCCCCCTGACCTCCAGGGAGGGGAGGAAGCTGGAAGTGAACTCTATCTCCAGTGGCCAATGGTCTCATCAAGTCTGTGTAAGGGAGCCTTAATAAAAGCCCAAGGGACAGGGTTCAAAGAGCTTCTAGGCTGAACATAAGGGTACATGACAGGAGAGGGCATGAAGGCTCTGTGCCCTTTCTCCGCCCCTCCCCCCTTGCCCTGTGCATCTCTTTCATCTGGCTCCTGAATTACATTATTTTATAATTCACCAGTGATCTTGTAAATGAAATGTTTCTCTGAGTTCTGTAAGCCACTCTAGCAAATCAGTCAAACCCAGGAAGGGGGTCATTGGAACCTCTGATCTATACCCTATTGTTGGGCAGGAGTACCTGGACTTGTAATTGGCACCTGAAGGGGAAGAACAGTCTTGCAGGACTGAGCCCTTCTCTGGTGGGATCTGATACGATCTCTTGGTGGATAATGTCAGAATTGACTTGAATTACAGAATACCTAGCTGGAGTTGGAGCATGGTGGTGGTGTGTTGGGGAAGAAATGCATAGTATAACTGGTGTTGCAACTATAACATGGTGTGAGCCCTTTGATAAAGGTATTCAGAAACCCATTAAGAATTGGTAAACTAGAGAAATTCCTTGCACAAGACATCTCCAAAGACCAAATCCTACTGGTCTTGCATGTGTCTTTTTTTGACACTTAAAGGAATATGTATGTATATGCAAGATAGCTTGGCTAAATGCAATCTCTTGTTTTGTAATCACTACAAAACATATGTGCCAAGCAAGTAAATAATTGATTAATATTAATCTTAGTAGTGTGGATATTTTTAACCCTCTCCACCAGCTGAGGAACCATTGAGACTGTGCTGACCTTCGACACCAAGCTCTCCGTCCTTGTTGCTGTCAAGTTTGGCTGGCAAACAGCCCTGGAAGGTAGGGCATCAGGGTCACCCTGCTGCTTTCTGTTTTG
This sequence comes from Macrotus californicus, assembly GCA_007922815.1. Classification (NCBI taxonomy): domain Eukaryota; kingdom Metazoa; phylum Chordata; class Mammalia; order Chiroptera; family Phyllostomidae; genus Macrotus; species Macrotus californicus. The sequence continues at coordinate 3,493 of VMDR010020081.1, forward strand.
TCATTGCCTATACTTTCTTCTTTCCATATGCTGTGTCACATGTCCATATTTTGTCTCTTCTCCTTCCTGGGTGCTACCTTTCCCAGTAAGCATTAGCTTGTATTGTTTTCTTTTTTCTCTTTTTTATAAAGGTATAAAATCCACACTTTTTGACGGTACAGCATAGTGATTTGGGAAATTGTACACGAGCAGAATCACCATTACGGTATATGTACAGAACAGTGTCCTGGCTCTAAAAATGTCCTCTGTGCCTGTTGCTCTGCGTGTGCCTTATGTCTGGGCTACAGCAACTACTGGGCTACCTCCTCTGACTGCAGTTCTGCCTACCGTGGGAATCCTAAGATGCATCATGTTTTGTTTGACTTCATTTAGGGTTGAGGCCTTTGAGATTTCTTCATGCCATCGCAAGTCCTAATGTCATTCTCTTAATTTCATATCCATATCTCACGGCATACAATTCGCCTACTCATCAGTTGACGGACATTTGGGTTTCCTTCAGTTTGGGGCTGTTACAAACAAGGTTCATAGATTTTTGCATGAATGTATGTTTTCATTTCTCTTGTATGAATACCTAAAAGTGAAACTGCTGAGTCATATAATCAAGATATGTAACTTTATAAGGTATTGCCATATTCTTTTCCAAAATGGCTGTACGGTTTTGCATTCCACTAGCAATGTATCAGGGTGTTCCAGTTGCTCTGCGTTCTCTCTAACCTGTGGTACTGTGGGCCTTTTTACTGTAGTCAGTGTAGTGGATGTGAAGTGGTGTCCTTCTCACCACGGTTTTAATTTGCGTTTTGTTTATTATGGTGATATTGAGCATCCCTTTATGTGCTGATTGGCCATTATGTATCTTCTGTGAAGTGTCCATGTCTTGTGTCTAGTTCTTATTTTTTAAACTTGGCTATCTTATTAGTAAATCATGAATGATCTTTACCTGCTCTTCAGCCATTTGTTAAACATACATATATTTAGCAAATATATGTATTGCTCCCTGTCTGTGACTTGCCTTCTTATGTTCTTAACTGTGTCTTTCAAAGAGCAACTATTTTAAATCTCTATGAAATTGATTTTATTATTTTTTTCTGTTTTAGAGTTTTTATTTTTTGGTGTTCGGTTCAAGAAATCTTTGCCTCATCCAACGTCACAAAGGCTTTCTTATAGGCTGTCTTCCAGAGCTTAATAGTTTTAGCTCTTACCTTTAGGTATACAGTCAATTTAAGTTAATATTATATATGTTGGGGAGTAAGGTTCTAGGTGTTCTTTTTTTTAATACAGATATCCAGTGAGTGCAGCACTATTTGGAAAGCACCTTGCCTTCTCCAATTGAATTACCTGGGCATCTTTGTCAAAAGTAAATTGATCATATCAGTGGGGGTCTATTTTTGGACTCACCCTCATCCATCGATCTGTGTTTCTCTCCTGACATCAATACCACAGTCTGGATCACTGTTAGACTTGTATTTGCCAAGCGACAAGTGCTAAATCCTCTTGTCGTTTAACAACTGCTTCAGATCCTGGAATTGCCATCAATCTACCTGAGCACTTCCCCCTCACAGCCTTACAGGGGCCCAGCATAGACCTTACAGAGAACAGCTGAAGAGAATGGGTCGTCCATAGATGGAGAAGGAAGGGGCGCAGCACGTTGAAGGCAGTGACAGCACACAGCACTCGGAAGCAGTCGCCATGCCAACAAAAGCTGCTAAGCCTGTGTACTGCATGCGGTTCCTGGTAAGCAATAGCTGTGCAGAACAGCAAGTTTAGGAGATGCTAAAGCAAGGCTTTCCACCCACTTCTGAATCAGAGTGCAGGTCCACTCCAGGCAACACTAATCAAGCCTACAGTACATTTAAGGAGAGTTTTAGCATACAGTCACATTGCAGTTCAACTTCAGAATATTTATCAAGCATGTAATAGTGGATATAAAGATTAGAAAGCTGATAGATAGATAGATATGGAGATATGAATATTAAAAAGGCAAGATCAATTCTAGAAACAGACTAACAATTTCAATAACATGTTAAAGTAAGGGTGAGGTGTGTGCAATGGGCCACAAGAGCAGAGAGCAAGATAAAGTAGCCTAACCTGATACGTTTCCTGCAAGAGATGAAAACAGGTTCAGCATGAAGGATGTGTAAGACTCAACCACAAGAAAAGAGGTAAGATGAGTATTTCAGGGAGAGGGAAGAGTCTGAGCAAAGCCTGAAACAGCTTACTGTGTGCATTCCTGGGGCAAACTGCAAAGCTGGGCATGGCAGACAGTGAGACTGGCAGCTCATGGACATTTTCAAGACCCAGCCCCATTGGCACCTCCTCTAGGAAGCCTCCTTCCAATTAGCTTTCTTTCTATCCCTTAGCCCCTCAAGCTAGGGTCCACACTTTTCTCCTCTTTTCATCCTTACTGCTCTGCCTCCTCTTGGTGCCTGAATCCTGGCCTGTATCTGCATCACCCACATGGGAAGCTACAATGGCCGTGTCCCCAGCCTTCAGGACAGTGCCAGATCCAGCAGAATCAGGAAATGTGCTTACCGCAATGCTAATCCAGTTCATAAGAAAAGCAACCATTTAACAAATAAATACCCTCTTGCTATGTTCCAGAAAGTTACCAGAACAGGCTTGAGGAAGGAGTTAGGTAGGTATTAACGAAAGTTAAGAGGCATGAGTGCTCTAAGAGGAGCTCCCTCTTATTTGATTATTTCAGGCCTCCTCTCCCCGGCTCACCTGTCACTGAAGAAGACACTGCAGTACGTCAGCATCTGGACATCAGACACCACACGGCCGGCATGGGGTAATAACATCGAGAGAGAGAGGTAATACTGTGGTAAGTTAGGGGGGCTCTGCCTCTGGATGAGCCCTGTTATGATTCAAAGACTATAGTTCTTTACAGCTGGGATACCAGCTTGAGCAACAGCAAACTTAAAGCTAGACTTCTACTGTATTAATATCTGAAACAACACAAGTTTGATTTAAAACCTGAAGTAAATTTTAATCAGAAGCAATAGGTACCTGAGATTTTAAGAAATACACTCTTGAATACTTTATAATGTTTCAAGGTATATTTGGAAAGTATTTTCTACCTAACAGTGAAGATAGGTAGATAGTGAAGTTGGGTCTTGCACCTACCTGCTCGCCCAATTTACCTCTGAACTGACTACTTGCCCAGGAAGGAAAGCCATCAGTTGAGTTAGATATTGTTAGCAATACAAATGTAATAGTCCATTTTCCAGAGACAGGCCAATAGGATATATAGATATATGAGAGGAGATTTATTATGGAAATTGTCTCATGTGATTATATGCCAGGATCTGTCTGCCAGGTAGAGAACCAGGAAAGCCAGTTATAATTCACTCCAAGTTCGAAGTCCTGGGAACCAGGAGCTCCAATGTCCAAGGGTGGGAGAGGATGGACATCTGAAAGGGGTACAGGCATCTCTCCTGTGGTGTAACTTTTCCCAGTGCAATCCAGATACAGCATGGCACATTAATAAGGGGGCTGGTTTGCCTGATGCAAGCTGCTCTTGGTTAAAGTGCAGTTGGGCAGTTCAGTCATGAAGGTAAAACTCCGTTTCACATGAAGCCCAGTTGTTTTGTTGGGATGTCCCTTAGCTCCTCAAGGCCATGTCAGGCTCTTTCCTCCTCTGGGCCTTCGCATAAGCCATTCCCTCTGCTCACAATGCTCTTCCCCCAGATCACTTCTCAGTCTTCGGATCTTAGCCCCCAGAGGGCCTCCTGTGTCCACACCATCTAAAGTGACTCCCTCCTTCTCACCTCCATCTTGGTGTCCTATCTAGTTCAAGTACATCAGCTTGCACACTCTTGCCGTCACTTCTAATCCCTGCCAAAGTTTTGGTGAACAATTCCATGCAGGTTTGGACCTGCTGCAGGCTGACAGTACCTCCACTCAGGTGCCTGTTGCTCCCCCCTTGTGTTTTGCCTCAGGTCTTCTTTGTTGCCTGTGACAGCCTGCTCCACACCCATCCCTGAGAAACACAAATACCTGGGGGCCAATAACAGCCTGTGGGGCCACTGTCAGGTCATGGAGACTCGAGACAGTGGTCAGTTGCTTCTGCCTTGATTCCTTCTGGTGGAAAATGCTGAGGTGTATTTTGTTTCCTCTCAGGACCACTGAGCTAGTGGGATTAAATGCCAGTTGTTGACTGGTAGCCAACTCTGAAGTCCTTCCAGTGACTTTGCTTCACCCCTTATTTTAATCTCCCTCATCCTTCACTTCTGCTTCCTACTATCACTTTCAAAATAAGCTACCTGCATATAAACACTATTCTTGGACCCTGCTTTTGAGGGAATCTGGGAGCAGGCATGCCCTGACCTCACTGAAACCAACCAGAAGTCAGAAGGCAGAAACGCACTTGATAACAGTCAGCCTCTTCCGTCACAAAGCCAGGCAGAGGAGGGTGAAGGGGGATCTGGGAGGCCAATGGAAGATAAAAACAATGCTTCCCAGAAGTTTATTACCTCCTGTCTTAGGACCAAATAAATAAATGTCATTCAACATGACATGTTCTCATACAAATCTCTAATTCAGGGACATATTAAAGGGGGCTATCGGGAAGTTCTATGTCCACCTAGTTCATGGGCAAAGAGTTTTCTTTCAAAATGAGGGCATTTGAAATTGTAATGGGGAGCCTATGGAGCAGAATTCGGGTGGAACAGAACCACCGCTGAGCAGTGATGCTGTTGAGCATTCTCAACCCTCTCAAAGGAGAGCCACAAGAGGGGCTTCAATGACACCTCCAAGTCTAAGTCAGGGCACGTGCCCACTAGTAAAATGGAAACACCCTCCCTCCACGTGGAGATGGAGGCAGCTTACTAAGAGGCATTTCAGTTCTTTGCAATGAAGGTGTTTCCAAACAGGCACCACCTACAAAGACTTCCCCTCAGCCAACAGAACATGCTGCCGTGAAATGGTGGAGGGAGAGAAGTTTCAGGATGGAGCTGTGGTGTGTGCAGCAGGGGCGAGGTGCGGAGAGCTGTGTAGTCTGAGGCCTCCATAGATATGTGCGAAAGTGAGCAGAGATGCAACACGGCGAAACCTGAAACAGAACATGACCCTGGACTCAGCTCTCCAGTGGCAGGACCTAAACAGGCCCTTTGTTTGATAGTTGGCACATTGTTCCAAGGCAGCAATGGTCCATTTCAGCGTGACACATGACACCCTCGGGGAAACGGGACTTGGAAGAAGCAGAAGGCACAGCCCCTGCAGGAAAAATAGAGTGATGGTGTGTTCTTTCCCCAGGCAAGGCAGCTCCCTGCACACCGGGATGCTTCTCCCAAACAAAGGTCCTTTGGAAAAGAAAGAGCAACTCCTAGCTGTTCTCGGTTATGAGCAGACTCTTTTATGTGGAAGGGCGTTGTGAGAAGTTGGCTCCTATTAAATGTCAGATGGCTATGCTGATTTAACTTTGTGTTAGGCCATAACTGTGTAAGGAGTCGGGTAAGTACCAAGAATACAACATTTACTTGGAGCGAGAAAGACTGGGGATAAACCTCTGTTCTACTAATGATGACATCAGTTCTGCTCAAGATCTCATTCGATCCTCAGAGCAGCTCCATGAGCTCGGTGCTGATGTTAACCCCATCCCACAGATGTATAAACTGAGGCACAGAGAAGCACAGTAATGATCTTGAGGTTACAGTGCTGGCAGGTGTCAGATCTGAGATTCTGACTCAAGCCTGTCAGGCCCCTCATCCTAATTCTTTACTAACTGAGGGCCCTCAGTGCATTCACTTAACTCCTTCTGAGGGTCATTTCCAAATATTTTAAACACACCTAATGAAGCCTAATGAGGCTTTAGACAAGGAGCAAACGAGTGTATTCAACAAGCATTTCTGATGGTCTTCGTTCAGGACATTGCATATCCAAGAAAAACTGCCCAGAACAACATCTGGTACAGTGCTTGTTTACTTATTGAATATGGAAGTAAATAGGTCATTCTTCATCCCTAACCCTCCTCTTCCCTCCACCCATGAATGCCAACCTCCATCTTAAAGACCCCCACTGAGTGCACAGAGGTGAGGGGCAGCACCCACTTCCCACCACGGAAACCAGTTGAGACAGACCCTCTCTCTCCGCACCACATACCCCCCTTTTCCTCACCAGCCAATGGCAAGTGTGTGACAAGCTGGGCTAACCAGTCTCATCCTCAGACAGCTGACACCCCTTTCTGATCACCACGGCCAAGGCGCAGAGGCCAGGGTCGCGGTCCGGCCCCCTTGACCAGTTCCCCCGGCTTTCAGCCCTTCCCCTGCCTCAGTCAGAGGTCTCAGGGAGGCATGACCCCCTGCCCCTGTCGGTGAAGCCCAGCTCCTCTCACCTGGAACCGCTGCCATGGCCTCTGACCTCCTCTTCCAACTTCTACTCTGTCCCGCCCCCACAGTCAACTGTCCAGCCAGCATCTAAAAAAGAAAACAGGTCAAGCCACTTTCTGGCCACAAACCCATCCCCATGCCATAGGCTGACCTTGTCAGTACCTCCTTCCCTACCACACCCCACCCACTCTCAGCTCCAGCCGTCTTGGCGGGTGTGTCCTCCTCAGGATTCCCGTGTCATAGCCCGCCTGCCAGCCACCTTGTCACGGGGCTCATTCCTGGCTGGATTCGGGTTTGTGTTCCAATATTATCTCCTCAAAGAGGTTTTTCCCGGGCAGTGTTATTGAAAATAGCACCTCACCTACTACTAGCCACCTTCATTTTCCTTCACAACAGGTTTTCTAACCTAAAGTTCTTTCTTCGTTTCCAGCTACTCTGTTTCACTCTCTAGTGTAAGCTCTGTAAGGGTATGGATTTTGTCTGTCTGTCTCTCTAGGGCCCAGAACTCTGCCTGGCACATATTAGATGAGAGAGAGATTAAGTGAAATTAATGTAGTAATACTATGATCAAAGATTTGATAGCAGGGGTGATTAATTTTATGCGTAGACTTAACTGAGCCATGGGTTGCTCAGATATTTGCTTAAAAATTATCCAGGCTGTGCCTGTGATGATGTCTGTGGGTCAGACTAGCATTTAAATCTGTAGACTGAGTAAAGCAGACAGCCCTGTCCACTGTAGGTGGGCCCCATCCTATTCCCCAGAGGCCCAAATAGAACAAAAGGCAGGGGAAGGGGAAGTTCACTCTATTTTCAAGCTGGGACACGGGTCTTCTACTGTCATCAGACTGGAACTTACACACACCATCCCCTGTCCTGGTCCTCGGGCCCTCAGACCTGGACTGGAACTATCCCTTGGCTTTTTCTGGGTGTCCAGCTTACACACGGCAGGGAGTGGTACTTCTCAGCCCCCACAGCTCACGAGACAATCCTTTATAATAAATGTCTCTCTATATATCCATATGTGTATCTATATACGTATGTGTGTGTGCATCTCTGTTTTTCTGAAGAACCCTATGCAATACTTTTTACATTTTTGAAGGCAGTTACTCTGATTTTTTAAATTATGTGTTATAGAAATAGCACCTTATATAAGTTTAGAAAGTTAAAAAAGATTGAAAACTTGATAATCCCACTATTCAAACTCAGCAATTGTTCACAGTTCATTATACTCCCTTTCAGTATTTTCCTACACACACCACTGTTGTTTTTCAAAGAGGTAATTATACTGGATATAGTTTTATATTATTTTTGTATTAAATTATAGACATTTCTCATTGTTACTTTAGTCTTCATAACCATCATTTTTAAATACCTGTGAAGAAGGGGAGTATATGAGCCATAATTGACTTAAATTCCCACTGCTTGTTTCAAATCTAATTTGTTGCCATTTTTCATCCTTACAATAATAAACACCTGCCTGCATAAAGAATTTTCCATATTTAGAATTATTTCCTCAGGATATATTGTCAAAAGTGAAATAATGGCATTGAAGTCTACAGATTTACTTAAGGCTCTTTTTACAAACTTCCAAACAGTTTCCTAGAAAGGTCCTTCCGATTTATATTTGCTCCAGCAGAATATGAGAGTTTCCATCATACACACATTGACCAGTGGGTGTAGAATAATCTTTCAGTTTCATAATTAAATGAAATTGGGGGGTAGCATGTGATAATTCTGCCTACCACGGACATTTTTACAGGCTTCTCGGCCTTACGGTAGCTCTGACACATGTTGTGGTGGGTTCCCCTTTAGGAGATAATTGAATAACTGTATGTGATACATTACCATACATATTCCTGCAGAAAAGCTTCTGTTTTGACAAGGCATTGATGAGTACTGAGTTTTATCTTGGCGATTTTACATGGCAAGATTGAAAAGCATTTCCGAAGATTAGCTTCCAGCTCTACATATTTCAAACTTTGTTTCTTCTTCATTGTCTTTGTCTGCCAACAAAAAGCACATGGTCTCACAATAAGTTTGGGTACATGTCATATCTCCTTACAGCATATAGGGGTCCCCGATTCCTCGCCCACAAATAAAAATCTCCAATCTCCATTCTGAAATCTAGGGAGCTCTTCAACCAAAGCTTTACTTACACGGTGGCAACACCTCGCTTGAACTGAAGTGGGGCTACCTCGGGTCCTCGTTGACCTCAGTATTGATTTTAACACGTATCTTTGCAGAGGAGCTGGTGATTGGTTGTGAGGTGCTGCCCATGGTCTTCTAGGAGTCTTACACACACCTTTCTAAAATTCTAAATTCAGAAACAAAATAAAACTCCGGCCCTAAAGGACTTTGAATAAGAGAGTGTGGACTGTTGTTAAAGCTGGGAGGCCCTGACCTGTAACATTGTTTAACAGGCACAGAAACCTGACTACTTTCTCAGGGAAACAAGTTTTTCATCTAGTCTGACACCAGTCAGTGTACAGCGAATCCATTCTGGCACAAACCACCCGGAATTAGTGCACACCTTCCAAGTTGAAGGGCACAGCTCCAGCGAGGCGATCCTCATGTTAGACACCTGCCACAAGTGAAGTCCCAAAGGCACCCACACTCCTGACCAACAGGCTACAATTCGGGGGTTCCCTTGACCCCTGCTAATTTGTCAGTTTGCTAGAATGACTCACGGAACTCAGGACAGTGCTATACTTATGTACAGTGTGAGGGATAAATCCAGGAACAGCCAAATGAAAAGAAAGCCAGGGTAAGTGCTGGGAGAGTCCTGAACGCACAGCTTCCATGCCCCTCCCCATGGAACCAGGACACCTCCCTCCCCCAGCGCACCCATGTGTTGGCCAACCAGGGGCTCCAACAAGCTTGGTGTTCAGCTTCCATAGTGGGGTCTCTCGTTCTGTAGGCACGATTCATGAAACTGTTGGCCATGTGATTTAACTCAATCTCCAGCCCCCTTTCCTTCACCAGAGTCAAGCTGCCTCAAAGTCTCAGCCCTCAGATTAGGTGGTTGGTCTTTCTGGTGACCAGTCCCCAACCTAAATTTATCTAGGGGCCAGCCATGAGTCACCTCATTAGCGTAAACTCAGGTGTGGTCCATGAGAATCATAAATAACAATGACACTTTTATCACTTGGGAAATTATTAGGGTTTTAGGAGCTCTGTGTCAGAAACTGTGGGCAAAGACCAGATCAATGTTTTGTTACACAACACCATCTCATGTCTGTTAACGCCCCTAGCATCTTCTTCCTCTACCAACTGTTGGGACCACTGGCTACCGAAGATTAATGGCCCAGGTTCTGACTTCTATTCTTCTGTTGATGTGACACCCAACAGGAAGAAAAACTTCTAGGATGTTCCCACTGGGTTAGTGCTCAACTCCAACCCCTTTTCTGCTCCTGAGTGGGGAACGTGGAGATTTTTATTTAAATCATATGGATATATTAGTAAAGATACATAAACACGCACATTTCTTTTGGTCAAAATTATTGCTTGACATTTTATAATTAACTGCCATTATTCTGCTTTTTAAAAAATTTTTCTTATGTTTTCAAACTAATAGTTGCTGGCTTAGAGGAATGTCATTAACTTTTACATATTTATCTTCTCTCAGGCCTTTTTACTCACAAACTCATTAATTCCAATAGTATTTAGGTGGAGTTATTTGGATTTTTATAAGTATTAAACCAAATCATCCTCATGTAAGACTGTCCCTTTTTATTCTTATACCATCTATTTCTGTTTAGGCCTTAGGCTGTCCAAGACATGTAGGCTACAAGTAAGTAACAAGTGTGATTGATGCCAGGAGCTGGGTTTTATTCTCGATTTCAATGCAGGAACTCTGGGGTTTCATCATTAAGCACGACCTTGGCTTGGAGTATATACTTTGTCTTGCTAGTGAGGTAGACTTCAAGTCCTTGATATGAAGCATTTTTATTATTAATAGATGTTGAACTTTACCATCATTCATTTTTGCATATTATTTATTTTTAGGAGACTAACAACAGAACCTTTGTGGTTTTTGTATGCAGGTGTATTGGAGTAGTTATTCTAGAATATGGGATCGTGCGTAATAGCTCATTCTGTCATTCTTGTACAGTCGCAGTTAAAGAACCGCTTAGACAGTTTCACGGATATCTTCATTGATTGCATGGGCTCTACCTAACCACTGGGCTCAAGCTTCTGATGCTTACAGTGAGGAGACCAGGTAAACTGCATGTTCTCCTGCAGCCCTTTTGAGACCATTTCTAGAAGGTGAGATTTCTTTTTGCCCTACATTCTGTCCGTTCACTGTCTAAAAAGGGTAGAGGGGAGCAAAGGGGGAACAACTGGGACAACCACAATACCATAACCATAAAATATACTTTAAAAAAAGAGGAAATCTCTCACCTTAGCTGCATTTTAGAAAACAGATGTCCTACTTTATCGGAGCTCAGGAAACCACGGCTCTGGGGCCAAATCCCCACCTGAAGCCTTTCACCACCTGTTTTTGAAAACAGGGTTTTATTGGAACTCAATCATTTATGCCCAATCATTTGTTTATCATCAATGGTTTTTTCATGTTGTAATGGCAGAGTTAAGAAATTGCAACAGAGAACTTATGGCCCAGGTAGCATAAAATATTTACAATTTAGCCCTTTCAGAAAAAGTTGCCTACCTCTGCTCTAGGTACAAATTAGTATTTTGAGGAAAAAATGATAGAAGTAAGGGATTCCACCACAGAGAGCACCTCTCAAGTTCATAGATGGGATACTTCTATGCCGGACTGAAGTTTTCACTGCCTTCCTGGCCAGCATCCTGCCTAGCCACCAGCACCTTCTATGGCCTGGGTGTCTTCGGTCTTTTAAATGACTTCAGTATGAAAAGAGGCACCTTTGAGGCATGGGAATCTGGCCAGGCAAAATCACTGGGAAAGAGCAGATTTGGCAGTGGTCAAGGCAAACCAGTGAAGGCAGTCCAGGTGAAATTTGCCTCTAAATGGTTCAGACCTGCCTTGTCATCATACCTGTTGGCATCAAAGCCAATTTGAGACATGTATTGGTTCACCTGGCCCAGGTAGAAATTCCCCCTCAAGTAGTAATGTGATACTAATTTGTGGCAAGGAAAAAATTCCACCCAATCAGACTCAAATGCAATATTCAATCATCTTAAAAAAAATAATTGAGAAAAAATTCTGATGCTTAATCCCTGCCAAGTCAGTGCTCTGAAAATATGTGGTTATGGCTTCAGGTGAGATTGATTTTGCTATGTGAATCTTTTGTTAACATTTTATTGCCTAAATCCCTTTTTCGATTACTAGTAGCTGAATTATGTTGAGTTTGAGACAAGAATTGCCCCTGAAGTGAGTTCAAATGATTTCAAACCATTGCCAACTTCCTCTTTAAAACAGGAGCATATAGCAGAGACCATGGGAGTCGGGGACTAACTGGACCCCCAGAAGGCCTCTGAGTTAATGTCCACGTAGAATACACCATGTATTAAAGCAGAGGGAATAAAACAAGCTGATCTGAAGCCAGCACGTGTCTTAAAACACAATGGTAACTGGAGAATCATTCACCACCTCGAGTAGCAAAAGATTCTTTTTCAGTACAGAGTATTTGATCACTGACATCGTGTAGAATGATCAGGGCATAGCGGTCATAAAAACAGACCATTTTTAGTTCATTTTAGTGCTGTTGTCAGGTTGTCTTCAGATGATGGACTCTCTTGTTGCCCGATCCAGGATGCTGCCACTGCTGGGGTAGATGTGGTACCCACAGGCAACACACAGCTTACCCAACCTGTAGCATCCGCCGCACTATCCTGCCTGTGAGTCTTTCGGCAATCCCCTGACTTTGGCTTTCTCTTTTATCAAACAGGTATACTAGTGGCTTCCTCACAGAATTCTTGTGAGAATTATATATGAAGGGACTATGATATTTTAAATACATGGTAACAGCCAATACCATTATTAGCTGATGGGTACAGATGGTCTTGTTTGTCTTTTTTTTTTTTTTTCAGCAATAAAACAATGGCAGGAGCAGCGATGATATTTGTAAAAAGTGACTGAGTTGAATCTTTAGCCTTTTTAGCCTCATGTATGATACACCTGGTCCTGAGGACCACAGAAAATGAAGGCACAATGAAGGGTGAGACATTGACCCCACCCAACTTTCCCTGAGTTTTCCTGCAAACAGGTGCTGTACTTCTGGCGTTGGCTCCTAGGCAGGGTTTTCTTTTCGAGTTCTGGCATACCAAATGGACCCACCACCTAGCCCACAGTGTCTGCTTTTGCCTTGCTTCAGCTTCCTGCTGGGAAGGGACAGCAAGGTGGACAGAGCAGGGGTCGGAGGTCAGCTGCACAGGAGTTCTAATCCCACTGCCTCTTCTTATGGGCCATTTGACGTTGGGCATTTTACTCAAGATCTCTGAACATAACTATTCTTGCCATCAATGGGAAAAATATACCTCCTTTCATGAAATTATCATGAGAATCCAATAAAATAGCACTGCATGTCTAATCCAATGACTAGACCAGGTCAGTGCTCACAAGTGTGATTTCGCTAATGTCTCCTTTCAAGCCTTTTTGTGTTGTGCGTGAAGAGAGAGAGAGAAGAAGGAAGGGAGAAAGGAGAGGCTGGACAGAGAAATCATGTGATGTCTGCAAAACACAGCAGGTTTCCTGGAAAAGCCATTAAGAGCAAGAAGCCACACTCAACCCAGGCTGTGTCCATGACCACGGCTCCACCCTGCTGTTTACAGATGGGCTATTCTGGAATGGCAAATATTAGATCCAGGCAAGCGTGGCTTTGATGAGTTTCTTCTGGGCTTCTCTCTGAGAAGTGTCACTTTGTGTGTCATCTCTCCACCTCCTCTTGTTTCCTGGCCTCTGGAATGTGGCCCCCACAGTGGTGCGTGAGTCGTCACCAGGGTGATGAAGGTGTCCCTGGCTCAGAGTGTGCCAATCTGGGTATGAATGGTTGGTCAGGGCTTAGTGACCAAGGACTCATAATGTGCAAGGGCAGCTCCAGTGTTAAGACACCAGGAAAACTGGCGGCCCCACAGAGGCTTGCTCACTCCTTTCCCTCATTCAGGATTTCAGTGTCTTTTCAGACCCAAGGCCCCTAGGAGAGGCAGGGGTCACGGGACTTTTGATTATGGTACTTGGTGACATGTTCTGACCCTGGAAGAGCCTCCTGTTATGGACTCAATATTTATGTCTTCCCCAAATGCCTGTGTTGAAGCCCTAAACCCCAGTGTGGCGGTGTTAGGAGATGAGACCTTTGAGAGGTAGTTTTAGGTGAGGTCTTGAGGATGAGGTCGTGATGCGATTGGTGGCCTTTTAAGAAGAGACTGGAGAGCTTGCTCACCCTCTTCTACCCATGTGAGAATAGAGCAAGAAGGCAGCCTTCTGCAGGAGAGCTCTCACTAAGGACCCCCTGGGCCAGCACCTTGGTCTTGGACTTCCTAACCTCTAGAAGTGTCAGAAAGTACATATCTGTGGCTTAAGCCATGCAGTGTATGACACTTTGTTCTAGCAGCCAGAGCTGACTATGACACCTCCTCAGAATGTGTGTTCAATGGGGTCACACACACCTGTGTTCCAACCCCAGCTCTACAACCAGTGGTGACAGTGACCTTGGATAAGTCACCAAACTTCTTTGAGTCCTTCCCTCCCTTAGGGTATAATCAGCTGCCATCACTCTGTATTTATTGTTTCATGAATGCAGAATCCGATTTTCTTTTTAGGGTACTCAAAACATAGAGATCAATTAAATAACTAAAAAAAAACCTGAAAATCACATTTGAACCAATTACCTCAAAATAACCTCTATAAACCATTTGGTGGATGTCCTTTGGGTATTTTTTCTTATGTGTTCATGTGTATATTTGTGTGCATAACCAAAATTAGGTTCACAATATACATATCCTTTCCTTGTTTGCTTTTTTGACTTCCTAATATTTATATTGGAACTATATTCCAATGTTCATCCATTTCCATCTATATCATAAGATTTAGT